>CALNHX010007095.1:0-78696 GCA_940337035.1 Agriotes lineatus | reverse complement strand
AGTTTATATGCACGCGGGATGTTTGACATGATTGTTTCCTGAATAAATAGATACAATTCAGTTGGTAAAGCACCTTTAATAATCATGTTAAAATTATTTACAAGCGATTAAATTTTGACACAATTTTAACCGCGGTTAAATTTTGACGTTTGAATTTTTGTCACTATTAAACTGACAGAAACCATGGTGATTACGCATTATGGATATGAAGGAAATAATCAATATTATATTTACTGTAAAAAATTACAAACTAATTATTCGTTAATGTATTAGCTAAATATATTATCTTCTTAAATGTGTTTTATGTAGACATCTTATTTATTGGTGTTGGCCTCGAGCATTCCAGTCCCACGAAGTAGGTGTCTATGAAAAATGTTCTGTGGCAAAAAAATTAAATAAAAGGTACACCCGTTGTTTCCGGGTGAGCTTTCAATTTGCGTTAAAAGTATATATATCGAAAGAAGGATATGGCACCTTAAATATGTTGTAAAAATTCATTTATTATTATCCCCTGATATAGACGCCGTATGACATCTATCATCGCAGCTCTGTGATTTTTATTGGATCGTTCAAGGCTACTATGTACTATTTTACTGCGATCTATCCGATTAGAGCAGATATCGCTGCAGTGTCCATTTTACTTTCAGCAGAACATAGCGAGTTCCTTAAGCAACAATATCTCTGGTAATAACAGCGCTGAAACTTAATAGTACTTGCGTTGATTATTATCAGGGGAGCTGTAGTATGCTATCAAAACACCAAGACTTATCTTGTTTAACAAAGTAAAATAAACCTGCCCTCATCTACTGAATCAATAAATATGGCCATGGGGGATTAACAACTTTTCTTGATAAAATTTCTACACTTTTTATCTCCGAATTTTCAGAGTAAAAGGGCTTCAAATCATATACAGCATGTCCAGGATAATCATATGCATGATGAACTAGTAAACATAAGATAGGCTCAGCTAAAACGGAAGAAATGTATAGCTCCCAAGTCTAATGTGATCTATGTAAAGGGTGTTTTTTAGAGGGATACAACTTTAAATTGAAATAAAACACAGAAAGATGTTTTTAATATCCATGAAATTGGCTTTATTTGAAAGATAATTTTATGGCATTTATGTTTGAATATGATTTCGGACATGTGACAGCCGCGGCTAGCGTGTACATGACGTAATCTGAAGGTCCAATTTTCACACACTCTTTTCGCAGTAAATCAGGCTGTATTTCATTTCAGCAATAACGCGTCGAATTTTGGCTTTCAAGTGCTCAATTGTTTCCGGTTTATCGACGTAGACATGCGACTTTACATATCCTCCAAGAAAATAATCTAATGGCGTCAAATCGCACAAACAAGGTGGCCAGTTAACAGATCCACGAAATGGATTTTTAACTGGCCACCTCTTTCGTGCGATTTGACGCCATTAGATTATTTTCTTTGAGGATATGTAAAGTCGCATGTCTACGTCGATAAACCGGAAACAATTGAGCACTTGGAAGCCAACATTCGAGGCGTTATAGCCGAAATACAGCCTGATTTACTGCGAAGAGTGTGTGAAAATTGGATCTTCAGATTACGTCATGTACACGCCAGCCGTGGCCGTCACATGTCCGAAATCATATTCAAACATAAATTCCGTAAAATTATCTTTCAAATAAAGCCAATTTCAGGAATATTAAAAACATCTTTCTGTGTTTTATTTCAATTTAAAGTTGTATTCCTCTAAAAAAACCACCCTTTATATTCAAATTCAAACATTTGTATTTCAGTTTCTGTACAGACTGAAAATTCAAATGTTTATGTTTTATATGTAATTACATTATTATCAACATTGAATATTGAATATATAAAAAGTTCCGAAAAATGCAAGGTAAGCCGGCGCCGCCATCTTGGAAAGAAGGTACAGTTTCATATTTTTTTTGCAAATATTTTATGAATTATCAACTTTATCACAAAAACTGATGAAAGAGCATTACATTTTCTACAAAAACGTATAACACATTTTTGTTGCCAGTGGAATAATTTTCTCGAAAATGGTCAGCGAATGTTGCAAAGAACACATGAATGTTACTGTTCTACCGGAACCATTTTTATCAAATGAAAATAATAAAAGCAAGTTAATTGGCATGCTGACAAAGAAACTGAATGACCATGGGATTGCATGTCGACAAAGCACTGATGACGCAGATTGTCTCATCGCTAATACTGCTATTGAAGCATCTTTTGCACATGAAAATGTAGTTATTATTGGTGAAGATGTTGACCTAGTCGTATTATTGACTGCACTAGCTCTATCATAAAATAAAATTTTGATGGTCAAACCAGGAAAAGGCACAACTGAAACAAAAGTATATTCGTTCCAAGAATTGCAATCATCGGGACATGGGAAAAGCATTCTCTTCTTACATGCCTTTAGCGGCTGTGAAACGACTTCAGCGATGTTCAACAAAAGTCAAGTATGTTAAACTATTTCAAAAATTTAAAGAGTTCCATGACATCTCAGACATTTTCAACAATTCTGACTCTTCGCCAGACGCAGTCGCTCGAGCTGGGGAACATTTTTTCCCTGCCATCTATGGTGCTCGCCTCACAGATAATTTCTTTAAACAAACATCGATTTTATTGTTTCACGAAACAGTTACAAAAATTAAACCAGATATTCATTCACCAACACCAACAGAAGGAGCAGCCAAGCAACATTCTTTGCGGGTATACCAGCAAGCTCAAAAATGGCAAGGGAATGAATTATCCCCTGAGAATTGGGGTTGGAGAGGTAAAGAAGGCTATCTTACTCCAATCTCAACAATGGACCCAATTGCTCCAGAAAATTTGTTAAACATCGTATTCTGCAAATGTACAACTGGGTGTGCAAATATGTGTGGATGCAGAAAATCAAAAATTAATTGTACGGTGGTTTGTCATAATTGCCATGGAGGTTGTCTGAATGGTCCCACCACAGTCAACGATGGCAATGAAGATGGAGATGATCAGAGGACATTACCCGGCTCGAGGCCAGCTTCTCTTGCAGAAAGTGTCGATTTTCAATTATTGATGTATCCGTTAGATTTTCCTGAGATGGTAGATGAAGCCATACTCCGACCCAGCCACGTTGGAAAGAAAATGCGTCCATAATGGTAATAATCAAGTGAGTATATAAATAATATAATATATAGATTTTAAACAGCAACAATCTACAACTCCAAACTTGTTTCGTACGTTATGATTATTCATTGTTTTATTATTTAAAACCCATATTTTCTATAATATCAATTGAAACAAATCTTTAGCTCTAGCTATTTGTTTCGTCATTTATTCATCAGTCCGGGCCAGCCTGTATATATTCACTCGCGTTATGATTTGCTTATTTTAAATGATACCAAACTTGCTTCGCATGAGCTCTCTGATTTCGGTTTTCCCAAAATAATTCTTTATCATTATGCGCCAGCCGCAGCGATCTTTTTCCGTCCGCGACCTCATTTTACCTTTCGCTTTTGGTTGGAGCAACTCGTTCTAAGAAGGCATCTTGTGTGCTATATTGCACCTCAAGTATTTAATTTTGTTTGTGGGCTGATGACTGAAATCAGGTATGTTTACGCTCCTTGGTTTGATATTCATTTTAGTAATTTCCCGTTTTTTTATTAGCTCTTTGACGATATTCTTCAACGTTACTTTTAAACGCCATTCTTTGATGCCGTTTTTTGACGACTCCTTATTTGAGTTTCCTAATTAACACCCTAATCAATAACTTGGACCAGCAACTCCTTTCTGGAATGTCACCTTGAGCTGGCCAAGTGGTACAAGGAGCGTCTATTCCATTATCAAATTCGGCCACGAGTTCGAGATTGCTGTCGGCTTACACTAAGCTAATCCTGGACGTTTTTTATCACCACCCAGGTTAGTGTTTCAACTTTTGTTGATAAGCACGTCCACCTATGAATTGTTGGCTGAATCGATTGTAACGACGCTTCCGATTTACAACTTACAAATTTAAAACTACGCTTTATAAATTTAAAACGTAATGTATTAACTATTCATACATCTATGTTTTATAAATTTTAAACATAATGTATTAATTGTTCCCAAATTTACAATTCACAAATTTAAAGTTTTGCTTAATGAATACGTACTAAGAATTTTGTAAAAAGTGCCCTCACGCCATTTTACTATCAATAACGAGATAACGGTTAAAACATATGACAGTGGTAAGCTTACTCCTTCATTAAGTTGTAATCATATTCAATCAAAGAGCCCAAAAGAGGTTCACATATTTTTTTGCTGTGCGTGCTGCATTTTCAGCATAAGTATATATTGTATTCAGACCATTTAATATTGTGATAAACAATTTACCGACGTAATACAGATGTTGCAACCAATTATGACCTATTGATTAAATAAACTTAATTGCTTGCTATTATCTTATTTATTTCTTGAAATCTGTGATTTCTGGCGCCCTGTGTTTTTTATTATTGGAAGAACTTGCAGTAGTACAGCTGATGATAGAAATCTGCGACTCAAGGCCACCGAGATTAAGCTAGCTAGGTCATTACGGTGAGTACATACATTACAGAGCTACCGTGGTGTATAAATGATAAGGGGGTTGATCTGCAATTGTACTACCATTGATTATTATTAGTAATCAATCGCAGGTTGGCTTCTTTATTGTTTCACAATATCCTGAAGATATTTTGAAATAAACCGAAACTTCGACAAAACATATTAACAATTATGATCCAAAATCTCAAAAACAATCAAACTTATTGAATTACAAAAGATTACAACTAAGCTATTTATTAGGATATAATATTTTTAAAATAAATTTGTCAATAATCTTTTTTTCTTGCAGAACTATAAAAATTATCACCATCGAAAATATGAAACATTTCGGAGCAGAAATTTGGATAACGTCATCCCACTGCCCACGTTTAGACCAATTTATGGATCCATGCTACATTCGCTGGCCATTTTCGAGGAAACTATTCCACTGACAAAAACAATGTGTTTTGCGCTTTTGTGGGAAATTTAATGCTCTTCAATTTTTGTAATATAAGTTTTTGTGATAAAGTTGATATTTCATAGGATATTTGCAAAAAACTATAAAACTGTACCTTCTTTCCAAGATGGCGACGCCGGCTCACCTTGAATTTTCGGAACTTTTTATATATTCAGTAGTCCGCCTAAATAAACATCCTCACCAAATTTTAAAACTTTCTGATTTATTGTAATCACGAAAAAATCACCTTTCGAGGTTTTTTCAGATCTTCACGTTTCAAGGTCCCTAGATGACGAAAAAGAGGTTTTCTCAATTCCGTCAGTCTGTCTGTCTGTCTGTCTGTCTGTCTGTTTGTCTGTCTGTCCGTCTGCCTGTCTGTCTGTTGGCAGTATAGCTCAAAAACTATTTGTCGGAGGAAGAAGATATTTTGCGTACATATTATATATCTACCTCGCATGAAACCGGTACTATTTCATACAAATATATACACGGCGAGCACCTTAAAAAATAAAATTCTGTTTATTTTTGTGTTAATTTTGAAATAAAAGGAAGTAATAACTTTCACATAGGTCAGGCTTTACATTTGCCGAAAATAAGACTCAACCGATAAAGGATAATGTCACAAAGGAGTAAAAATGTTTCAACCATTACACCGTGCTCTTCAAGAGACGCGCGCGCCGGACTTTTCCCGAAGAGACGCGGTAGCGCAGATGGAATTTCGCTGTACTTATGTTCTCTGCGGAGAGCATTCTGCAGAGCTGCAGATGCGGCGGGTTCAAACCCCAGCGGTATACATTTTTTTTGTTTGAAAATGAGCTAGCATAAAAATAATTAATACACCGGGCAATTTAATAAACAAACAGTATATAACCATCAATATTTTGGATTTAGAGGTTAGTCAATTCGAATAGAATAGCAAATTGAAATTAACTGCAATGCTTATGCAGTAAAAGTTACTTATCAATGAAATAAAATGTGAGCGGCAAATCATATCTGTATATAAAGCAAAATTGCTCGGTCAGGTCTCTACTTTCAAAAGATTAAACAAAAACTGTATGACCAATATTTAATTAAAACTGATAAAAATAATTGATAATTTTAATTAAACGTTCCCTACAAATTTAGATTGTCCCTAGAACAACACCTGGTGACGTTTCGACAAATGGAAATAAACTGTTATAAACTTATAAATTTTAGAAGTTGATTACACACAGCGCAGTATCATACTCAACAAACTGCAATTAAAGTATTTTTATTGTCTTCTTCTCATTCTTCTCCATGTAACTGTTGGACTTAGTTCGTTACGTTACTACGTTTGCAATTGGTTTACTCTGTTTTGTTACTGGTCCATCCATCGCTTCCGTGGTCGTCGTATATGACTCATATTACTACGATACTAGCAGATGAAATAGTTTTCATTGCCTCGTATACTATTCTAAGGAAATTCGTTTTAAACTTTTCGTTTTCAGCTATACTAAAGTTCACCGTTTCAATATTCACACGAAATTGCAGAGCAATTGCGTATATTTAAATACCGGAAAATTCATTTAGATGTTTGGAATATAGTCTTTTGTGACCGTATGAAGCCACCTAAGTAAAAACACTTTTTTATGCTCCGACACTATTTAGCTTTTTTTACTAAAGTTATTCATTTTAACTTTGCAATATTACAATACATTTTGTGCAGTAACAAACAATGCAACCACTATAGTAATGTAAATTCTTCAGTTTGTCTGTAGATTATTTTTCGATTCACAGACAGTACTTTATATTCAGAAACACATAATCGTCTTTTGATGAGAATAAGAATGAATAGAATAATTTTGTAAAATATACCTTACCAGAGAATTTAAGTAAAAAGCACCCAACTCTAGCATATTGTACTTAGTAGAGAAGACTTGCTGTTTTTAATGTTTTGTAATGTAGTTTCGTAGAAAACAAAAATATATAACTAAGGTAATTTTTTTTATATAAATACAAGTAACATAAATAATGCTATAATACTAGACGCGAGAAGTTGGTTGCACCAGAATGAGTTCGCCCCTTTTGATTCCCAGTATTTTATGGTAAAAAATTGCTCTAATTGCATTGGTGTATAGAGACTGGTCCCAGTGAAAAGTTTTTCTTATTCATTTTTAGTTTTAATTGTCAATTCTTTGACAACGAGGGCAGATTGTCCCTCGGAACGTTTATTCAATATTTTTAATTTTGCAGGGTGGCGAAATGCCCATAAAATACCATGAATTCAAGAACCTTTGTAAACTTTTTCGTCTAAATCTGAAATGTTAAAATATGGGGTTTGGTATCGAGGGAACCTACCAGTTTCATTCTAGGGTAGATCATCACAGTCAATTAAATCGCTAGTGACACTGCTCACTGTAGTTTTCTTTAAGTTTTCTAAAACGCTTATATTGTTTATGTTACTAAAGTTTTTGCTTTCTAAGGAAATGTATGTATAAAGGGTGTTCAAAATTTTGCATGTTGCAATATATGCGAAATTTTGTTTGCCAAGAGAAGTCAACTTAGGACATTTAATATGTGAAGCTGTACCTTACATTGGGCGGCGCAGAAATGTTTACAGAATACACCACCTGAATCTTAACTACAATCGTAAAAATCATTTTTAGTAGACACCGTGTAGTGAGTATCATATGTAATATGGTATACGAGCCCTAACCACTATATATTCGGCCATTTCAATAATTTTACTCTAATAACGTTAAAACAGGATTTTATGAGTGGACGGAGAACAATTAAAGCACCGCATTGCTTTTCCTTTAAAAAGATTATTACATATCTTCTAAATTTTTTAGGTTTTTATTTTTGAAAAGTTGAACAACGTTAACAAACTTATAAGCCCCCACAAAACATTTTTATTATTAAATCACGAACTTTTTTGGGGGTTGCTACACCTCGCGTCATTATTCACCAAAATAATCTCAAATTGCATCTGTAAACAAGCTGCTATCAAGCGAATTAATTGAACACAACAAACTATCACTTGTTTTTCTGCTAAGCCAACGTAACTTGATTAATATACAGATTTAATAATAATTTGGATCCAGCAGCAGTATTGGCGGAATATTTAGTTGTTGATAGTGATTGTTAAACTTCTAATTTGCTGAACTTGTTAAAGTTTACAAAAATAAAAACATTAAGGATTGTCATGCTTTAAAGAAAAGAAAATGTTGTACCTTAATTGTTTTTGTTCAATCATAAAACTCTGTTTTTACGTGAAGGAAATAAAATTATTGGAATGGCCGAATATATAGTGGTTAGGGCTCGTATTATTATACTAATTTAATAAGAGGGCCTATTGTAGCACGAGTGCTCCAATGGAACGAGTGCTACAATTCCTCTTATTAAACTAGTATAATATACTATTTTATCTACTTTGCATAAAAAATTATCAAAAACTGTGAATTTTGACATTTCATAATTGTGACTATCTGTCAGTTATCTGAAACAGTGTTTTTCATATGAAAATAACAATGCAACAACAGTGTTATAATGAACGCTATTGTAGCACTGTTTTCGGTGTTATAATCATCATATTGTGACATCAAAGTAGATAAAATATTTTAGGCGCCCCATTGCCGCCAAAACCATTTGGCACAGCTTTCTTTAACAAAAAGCCCACGTATAATTATCTTCCTCTTGACTTGTATGCAAAATTCAGGCCAATGGAGTTTTCCCAACTCTGGTAGCAGATAGTACAAAAGGCGCTGAAATCCGAAAAAACATATTTTGCTTGCAAATTATTGTTCATGGGTCTTTTTCATTATTGGTGTGATTACAACTACTGGGGGATCTTTGTTTAAAACTATATCAAAATCTTTTTTCTTTAAAGAAACCTTTTCTATTCTTTCCATATTTATTTTTTCTAAAATACATCACATTCATTTCATAAAATATAAATAAGCTTATTTATGCTCGTACTTATCGCCATTCTTTATATAAATAATTTATTTCCGTATCTTTTGCATCGTTTTGAGTATCAGCTAAAATTTCCATCATTATTCTTGGCTTCGCTCGATAACTTCATTGTTTGAACATTTTTGGCACCACTTGGTGTCATGACCTCTTGAAAATAATTCAAGAAAAGTTATATCCTTTCATTATTCAATTTTAAGGTTGGCATTTGGCTTATGCTGATATTATAGGGACAGATTGCTACATAGAAAACACTTATTATCCAGTTATACGCGTCGTGCGGACATAAATAAGACTGAAGTTCAAATACAACTGTTGGTTGGTTATCGTAAGCTATTTTATAAATGGTAAAAGATTCGCTTGCCTTGTAAAATTGTATTTAAAATATCAACGCTTTTGTAGCCATTTTCCATTTGTATTTCTGCCACTCAATAGTAAAATTAACTTGTGTAAAATATAAAACAGAAACTGTAAAACAGCTTACAGGAAGATAGGATTTTTGATTTTTCATTTAAGACCTCGTTGAGCTATTTCTGTCGTTTGCTTTTTGAGACTAAGTGTTTTCTAAAATATTTCAAACGGTAGTCATTTAGGGCAAATATTGCAATGGCAAATGTTGGAGATTCGTATTGGTTTTGTAGACACCTGATACAATTTCCACTCAAATAGCGCACATACAGTTCAGGCATTGTAAGACAGATGTCGGGTTGTGAACATAACTAGTACAGTGACTTTATATGAGACAGTGGCGACAATAGAGTGTATTGTTTTTTATTGGTTGCTCGAATCGGCCACCATTAAGAGGCAACATTTGTTGATGCTTTTGTTTGTTTATACCAAATCGAGGTTAGCAGGTTAGGTTTTGCGTCAGTTTGTGTCAAAATCGAGGTTAGCAGGTTAGATTTTGCGTCAGTTTGTATCAAAACTGACGCAAAACCTCACCTGATAACCTCGAACTTGACATAGACTTACAGTGCCACCAACATATTATTTATACGTTGTGTAACCATGGCCATTCAAAAACGTTCAATTTATTAAAGTTAGTAGGCCATTGGCCGCCATTTTGTGGCAAATTGTGCCTATTGTCGCCACTGTCTCTATCAAGGCACTGTAATAGCTAGTACAGTGACTATATAATTACAGTGTGGCCATATGATCGTTGCTGCCATGTTTTTGCCAACGTCAAAATAAGTTTCTGCAGGAAACCATGGTGATGTAATAAAAAAAAATAGCATTTTTTCAATGGTGTAAGCGACATTCGGTACCGAAAAATTATTAAAGTCAAAATTATTACTTGGTTAAAATTTAATTTGCATTATTACTTACCTTTTTATCCTTTTCTTTATCGTAGTTACTGATTTTGCTGTACTTTCACGTGCCATTACTGTACTGTGTACATTATTGGTAAAGAGGGGTGCGTTTTGGATCTTCGAGCTCCCTACAATTATAAAAATTTAGCCTGCAGCAGTGCTTTGCCCCCGGACTCCTCTTTAGCTGGGGGGCTGTGCCCCCCCCCCCCTCCTCTTATTTTTACATGTGGAGGCCACATGCATCCTTTGCCCGGTAGACCAAATTTTGCCAGTCCGACGCTGGGTGAACACATTCAAGATGTACGACAAAGAAGAAGGCAACTAACGTCAATACAGGTTATGCGAGCGGTAACTTTTTTTTTTTTTATTTACTTAATTTACCAGATCAACAATTACAATTGTTTTACATGGCAGTGTTACAGAATTTAAAATCAAGAATGTCGTAGGGGCACTTCTTCACCCGTAGAGAACACTGTGGTTTAAACATTTAATATTGTTACAAGTCATTCATTATCACTTTCACTATCACCACTGATAATGTAAACGTCTTGTGGTAATTTCCTCTTTAACCTGGAGTGAATTTTTCTTCTTCCTAGTTGATAGAAGTCTGCATTCTCACAGTGTTTGATATTGTTGTGAAAATTTGTGGTACATTTTTTAATGAACTCTTCAATAGTATCGATTCCCAATTCATTGTGTAGCTGTCTGTTTGTGACGAACCAAGGGGCATCCACTGCGATCCTAAGCACTTTATTTTGTAGTACTTGTATTTTATTTAGATTATTCTTGGACGAGTTACCCCAGATCATGCATGCATACGTCACTTGTGGTCGGATTAAGGATTTGTAAAGAAGAAGGGTGCAATCGATTTTTAGGGAGGATTTTCGGTTAATTAAGGGATATAATTGTTTTAACCTAGCATATCCTTGGTTGAGTTTCTGGAGGATGTGGTATTTCCAGGTCAGCCGGGTATCCAGGTGGACTCCTAAGTATTTCGCTGGTTCGTCTTTTGCATTCCACTGGATTATGTTGCCATTGATGATAATTGGAGTCGGATTGATTATTTTCCTAAGTGTAAATATTTTTGCAATACACTTAGAGGTATTTATTTTAAGATTCCATTTCATAAACCATTTCATGATTTTATCTGTGGCACTCTGGAGCTGATCTATTGCTATGTGCAGGTGTTGGTGTTGAGTTAGCAAGGCTGTGTCATCTGCGAACATTGCCAAGTTAGCTTGCGTTTTTACGATGTCGTGCATGTATATGTTAAATAATAATGGGCCCAGAACACTACCCTGCGGCACACCTGCGCGAATATTCTTTTCAACTGAGAGAGCTCTATGGTCTTTTACTACAAATGTACGATTTTCTAGAAAAGAGAAAAGTATTGCTTTGAGATAATCTGGTATGTTTACATGTAGAAGTTTATATTTTAGACCATGAATCCATACTCGGTCAAATGCCTGTGAAATATCTAGAAATAGTGCCGCCGTATACTTTATCTCTTCGAATCCAGTTTCGATGTGGTCGATAAGTCTCTGGAGCTGATGACAAGTGGAATGACCCCGTCTAAATCCAAACTGAAATGGTGGTATGATGTTTAGATCGTTGATTTCATCATTCAGCCTGGTCCAAACTAACTTTTCCAACAGTTTAGACAACGTCGTTAGCAGACTAATTGGCCTATAGCTTGTGATATCGCCCTTATGCTTCCCTGGTTTGTGAAACATTAAAACGTGGGCATGCTTCCACGTTAGGGGAAAATATCCCTAACTTTACTATAAGAAAGGCAATCTCAGCGGTAAGTGGCTCAACAATTGGGAATTGTACATGGAACTGTGTGGAAGCTCTGGCGACGTTACAGGGAGGCCGGGTTTGTTACTAGACGTTCTGGTTGTGGTAGAAACCGAAAAACTACTGTAGGTGAGGACCGTTTTCTTCCATAAAATCCTTTGTAATACAAAATATTCTACCCAACCTCTTCAATAGACCATAGTTACTCAAGAATCCTTAGAAACTTAATACTCCTGAATTGCAATTATAATGGACTGAAAACCCAAAGAGCTACTTTCATTAGTTTTCTAGAACGGCACAAGATCGACATAGCGTGTGTTACAGAGACGCACTTTATTGATAATAATAAGTATGATGTGAAAAAATCACATTCCGAGATCGACATAGCATGTGTTACAGAGACGCACTTTATTGATGATAATAATAAGTATTGATGTGAAAAATTACATTCCGAGATTTTTTAGATCTTCATGTTTCAGGGTCTTCAGATGACGAAAAATACGTTTTCTTAATTCTGTCTGTTTGTCTGTCCATCTTTCTGTTTGTTAGTCTGTCTGTCCGTTGGTTGACGGTATAGCTCAGACACTATTTGTTGGAGAAGAATGATATTTTGCATGTGGATTAGATGTCTACCTGGCTCGAGACTGAGTATACTTTCAGTTGTAATATAACAAGTGGAATGATTATTATCGATGATTTTTTTTCGAGTTAAAACCGGAACCGAGTGCGTAGCACGAGTTAAATTTGCTGTTTCGGTTTTAACGAGTAAAAAATTATCGATCATTAATCATTACACGAATTATATTTGGAAAGAGAATATATTGAATGAAATGCAAAATATTAAATATTTACTTTTTGGTCTTAGGTTGGCACTGTTAATGTTGGTTACCCTGTTGTCAATTTTAAGTCTATGTCAAATTCGACGTTAGCAGGTTAGATTTTCCGTCAGTTTTGACAAAAACTGGCATAAAACCTAACCTGCTAACGTCGAATTTGACACAGACTTAAAATTGACAGCAGGGTAACCAACATTAACAGTGCTAACCTAAGAAAAAAATCACAACCATTTATGATCACCCGTAAAAACAATTACGAATATAAATTACTACCGCTGTGATAATGTGTAACTAGGCATTTGCATGCCCCTTATTGGTTGAAATAGCGTCACGTGATACATGAATTATATTCTCGCTCAAATATACACAGGGTGAACACCTTAAGAAAATTAAACTTCCACTTGTGAGGAATGTTCTGAATAAAGCTTTTTACAGATTTTTATGTAATTATTTGATTCGGAATGAAATTACACCGCTTTGAAAGATTTTTTATTATTTTCTTTATGGGTTTTTGGCCATCTTTTTCTACCAGAAATTGATTAGTAACCTTTTTCTGACGTGCAGCTTTTTTTATCAAAGCGCCTTAGGTTTGCTGCTACTCACATTTTTTACCTATTCTTGTTTGAGACTATAGTTTAACCCACGACCAGCTCCGGCAGATCAGCCAGATTTCCTCGTCTTGAAAATAAATTGTGAATTTACAGACATCTGGTAAAAAAATCGTAATAACATTACAATAGATATCTTGTACAAAGTTTGATGAAAGAAACAAATTTTAAAAAGATTAAAAGTAGTCTAGTTTGCAAACCATTGATTTATCCCAAACATTTTTTTTCCGAAACTAAACAACATAAAATAGGCCTGCATTTGTGTTATCATTAAATGTATATTATTAAATGAACTTATACAATACCTGATCGCCAGCGTGGCTGAGCGGTTAGGGAGCTCGACTGCGGCGCCACGGTACGAGGTTCAATCCCGAAATCTGGCAACTGGCGGGCGGCCTACCCAGTCGCTTTACAAATTGGGTACCAAAACCACAGTTGTGGAAGTAAGGAAAGTAAGGCAGTCGTCGAAGGCATGATGCTAACCACATACGCCGTTAACATGTGCCAGATTGACTAGGTTTCAGAAAGAGATATTTCGGCAACCCTGACTCGCCTTGTCTCAGGACATGTTCCTACATGGAATGAAGTGTCCGAACTTAGACAATACTTGATTTACTTTGTGCGCAATGACAGTTGCCATATTACCTACTGCAGCTGTAATTTTCCAAATTTCAATATTCGTTGAATTACAGATTCTGTTGCATTAGCGAGTTTTTATATAAAAGTCAAATCCTTGCTCGACGCTGATTTTACATTCATCAAATTACAAATGTACATGCTATTTTCTAAACCATTTTAAAACTGCATTCGTCAACAATGTTTACTTATACCACGGTTATAGTCAGACATATATTAGCTACGAATCTGTTACATGAACATAAACAAGCCTTCTTAATGTTTATGAATTTTTCCTTTCTCACGAAGCCGCAGTATCCTTACGTCATGCACAATGACTATTTAATGTGTTGAGAGATATTAACTTAAGAATTTATTAATTTACTCCTTAATTAAAATGTAAATATTGGAGCAGTTTACATTTTCTCATAGTATGATAATCGTACCGGACATAATTGCAGGATTTAATTGTGCAGTAAGGAGATAAACCGAACATTCACTGGATTCGCTTGAATTATGACCCAAAAAAAGTTTAGCTTTAGAGCTATATTGAGTTAGATAAATAAAGCTACCGAAGCTACATTGTATTCTAAGCAGCGGTGTCAGATTTTCCTTGGAAGATCTGGGCGGGGCAACTAGACGCCTTCTGAATAAGCAGTATTCTTTTGGCAAAATTTTGTATGGTAGAATTCGGAAGTGATAATAATGTTCTAAAGTTTTAGTGGATATTTAGCCACAAAAAAATATTAAAGATGTGCAAAAATTCTGCGAAAATTAATTTTTGTTCTCAAATTTGTCTAATCCAACACGTCCATGCTTTCACTTCCGTGTCTAATACTCATCTCCTCTATGGTTTTCTCTTTCTCCCCACCCAGGTTATTATCTGTAGTCAGTTCTTCTTTTATCTTCTTCTTTCCTCTTTTTAGATCTTGATCCATCCTTATTATGTGTCTACAACACGTGGCCCTATAAGTGTATTTAAATTGACTTGCATATAAATGCTCGTGGGTAGCCTAGATGCATGAGTTCGAAGATTGCTTTGATTGACTAGATTCAGAACACTTAGGATAAATTATATATATTGACAAATTCGAATTAATACACGCCTCAGTGAAGGGGCTACAGGATCCGGCTGGCTTCTACGCCGATGCTGCGCGCTACGCCCTATCTACGAACCGAGATTAAAACTAACAATATTAAATGGCGTCCCGGATCTGTTTTTTACATCAGTGTGTCCACGTGCAGGTATTTAGGAGTAAATCGCACCCCTCGCACCACATTTCCAGCGTGGAAGTATAGATTTGAGGCGATGCGTTCTACGTCAATTTGGGCATAGCGGGTGGGTGCGTTGTGAACAGAATTTACCTTCGAAATAACCCGAACGCTATGATGGAAGAAAGGTCTTTATGCCACGTAGCTTTGATTATCCACGGTGGAGCTGATGATTGGAACTTGCTTATCTCACTGCGGTCAGGGTAATTGTGGAGGGCCATTCTGGGAACTAAAACTTTTCTTTGAACGGCGTAGTTGCAGAGCTCTGAGCTGACGAGTTGCAGAAGAGGGTGGAATTACCCCGGTACCGAAGACGGCTATCTAGAGAATTAATTAAAGGCTGTTTTAGTGGACACTCTAGTGGTCTAGTGCCTCTAGGCTCCAGTGCCTTGGACCGGCGGCGGCTGGCCTTGCAGGATCAAGCGAGGTCCGAATTGGTTTGAAGGGCCCGTTTAACTGGAGAAAACGCAGTTTAAGATGTAGGCTTGCTGGGCAGGATCAAGCAACGACCTTGAACTGAACGAGCTCGACTAAACAGTCTGCTATGACTGCAGGTTACTGGCCCTAGGGACGAGGGGGTCCAGAGCTGGTGGCTGTTCTAGGTGGAGCTGGACTCACAGGTCGCATGATTCAAGTTTATTCAACAGGCCAAGGATCTTTTTCTTATACCCTGCTAAGCTGCTATCATCTGGATATTCTTCTGGGGGAACTCAGATAGCGAGGCGCTGCGCCGTGGTTAACAGTAGTAGAGATAGACGGGTTCTACGACAAAATGACCTCAATTGACCCCAAACCAATTTTTGGGAGTCTGACAGTGGGCCACCAAATTTTGGGTGTCTGACAGTGGGCCACTTCAAGGTCACCGATTGGTAACATACAGTGTGCGTCATAAGAAACGCCCCTAATAACTTAAATCGTTCAACCCTTACCTCGCGGCGGGGGGCGGGGTGGTGGGGGAAGGGGGAAAGGTGGTTCGCTACGGGTTCACATCGCGCGGGGCAGAGCCCCAGCCGCCGGGGCCCCCATGTTCAAGTATATATTTTCGGGTAAATTTTTATATTAAAAATGTAAGATATTGCGCAACATGTTCTGGGTATTGCGCAACATCAACCGCAGGGGCAGAGCCCTAGCCGCCATATTGTGGGGCCCGCATGCGCAACACCAACCCCAGGGGCAGAGCCCTAGCCGCCGCCGGGGCCCCCATGTTTTTTTAAATAAAAATGCAATTTTTTAAGGCTAATTTGTCCTCTTCGGGGAGGGAGAGGAAACCAAATGTCAAAGGTCATCGGTGTCTGTCAGTCATCAAACATCTATCTTTCTCTCTTTAACACATAGGGTTCTACAAAAAACCATCTTTCTCTCTCTAACTCAAGCGAGCCCGGGAGGGCAAAGCCCCAGTCGCCAGACCCTCATGTGCAAGTTCGAGAGCGGAGTAAGTTTTAAGGTCACACCAACCCCGAGGGGCAGAGCTCCAGCCGCCGCGCTGTGGGGCCCCCTTGAGCCGCCGGACCCCCATGTTCAAGTATATATTTTCGGGTAAGATATTGCGTAACATGTTCTGGATATTGCGCAACACCAACCTCGAGGGGCAGAGCCCCAGCCGCCGGACCCCCATGTTCAAGTATATATTTTCGGGTAATTTTTTAAAGCCAAATATCAAAGTTTATCGGTATCTGTCAGACACCGGGGCAGAGCTCCAGCCGCCGGGCCCGCATGCGCAATATCAACCCTAGGCCAAATGTCAAAGGTTATCGGAGTCTGTCAGACTCCAAAAATCTATCTTTCTCTCTCTAACACATAGGTTTCTACAAAATCCATCTTTCTCTCTCTAACACATAGGTTTCTATAGGTATCTCTATCTACATAACATAAAAATGTAGGAGCGCAGGGCAGAGAGGATGCAAAGGTGTCATCTCCGGGGCCCCATGTCCAAGTATATATTTTCGGGTAAATTTTTAAGAGCCAAATGACAAAGTTCATCTGAGTCCCTGTTGTAACTTGTTATTTAGTTTAGTCTGTGCGCAGCCGTTGAGAGATAGAAATGTGTATTGAAAACATAAGACTAAATCTTTTACCATTTGAAACACGTTTACTTACATATTCCGACTGGGCCAACAGTGTGGTGTTACCTGCTTCTCTAGCCCGCGCCAGATTTTTTTATTGTGTGCTTTGTATGTCACGTGGTAGTTCATGATTGGAAAGAAGGTGACGATTCGCTGTCTGAACATATTCGTTGGTCTAACAACTGCTTATTTGCAAGACTACTTTGGGAAGAAAGGAAGAAGCAATTTGGGCGCGACACAACAACGGCGTCGTCTTCAAGCACCAGTATGAATGTTGTTAGGGAGATTGAGGAGTTTGGCAAAACTAACATAATGATCAGCTTGTTAGAACATCCAAACGGTTTACGATTCGAAAACGTTTATTTATATTGTAAATCTCTGGATCAACCAAAATACCAGTACCTGAGGAAACTTCTAAAACCCATAAAAGAAATTGGGTCTGTAATTGAACAAACCACACTACGCGAGGAGGGGTGGTGGGAGGCAGAGCCCCAGCCGCCGCACTCCTCCATGGTTTGGCATCAGATTTTAATAAAAATGCTGATTTAAGGCCAATTTGTCGTTCGTCGTTCAACACTGCACGGGGCGGGAGGAGGTGGAGGGAAGATTCAATGTCGCATCATCTTTTGTATATTAACATAGAATACCCAGTACTGAACATTTTTAATAAAAATGCAAATTTGAAGCCAATTTTTCGTTTTGTCATTCAACCCTTATGCTTGTGAACCACATCCGCACATTTTACGGGGGACACCTAACAAACCCCAGAAATTCATGTTAAGGGGCTGGCATAACCAAATCAAGTTCATTTATATCCTATGCCGGCAGCGCTAAAAAAACACTGGCGTAATTAGCAGTGGCAAAGTTGAACTTGCACTTGTTATGTGAATCGAAGGTCGCGCTAGTCGCTGAATGCCAAGCGCATAGGAAGTTTCTAGGTCACATCAACCCCAGAGGACAGAGAGGAGGCAAAGGTGTCATATTCATTATCTTGAGTACCATCTTTGTCATCGTGGAAACCGGTTTCAAAAGTTTATAATTGCACTAGTATGATATTAACCGCCTTAAATTTGAAAGTATGAATTTAAGGTCAGCATTGTTCTAATTATTAAGATCAGTTACAGCAGCGTTAATACAAGAGAAATTACACCATTGCTGCTTCAGAAATAGATCTGGTTAATTTGCATATCATAACAACATAATTAGTAGGAGAAACGACATTATTCAAATCGTGCCGCAATTAACGACATTGCCGTTTTTTACATGTGTTGACTAATATAAATAACCGGTATTTCGCATTACATTCTTAAGAGCAGCGGTGTTAGTTATTATATATTTTGTTTTACGTACACCTCCTAAAATCAATATGTTAAAACAGGAACCATGTTTTTTTATTTAAAACATTATTTAATTACAACAATCTAATACTAGGTATTAACAACTACATTTGCATATAAAGTTCCGGAATAATTGATTACCGCCAATCTTGCAATAACAATGTAATAAAAATTACGCGAAGTCCTGGTGCTTTAGATGTTAAACAAAATACATACCAGGGGCCATTATTCCAATATATAGTGTTTTCGCAAATAAAAAACATTGGACAAGGCGCAGTAACAAATAGATTGCAAATGATGCATGCAGGCCGGCTGTGATGGGGTGAGGGCCGGTTGTTCTTCTATCTCGACGATGCGTTTGTTGGTGTAATTTCTTAAAAATGCGGCCTTTTCACGTCCTTTTACGTATATAACATCTGCATCTCGGACAAGTCGTTGAATGATCTTCGTAAGCATGAAGACCGGAGTAAACCCTTCGTTCCAATTAATGCAGTGGTGATTGTTCATGAGCCATTTTGCTTCTTTTTGTAAATGCGGTGGTAATTTTGAAAAGCTGAACGGAGCACTGAAGATATAGTGCGAAACGACGACTCCATCGTAACCAGCCAATTCCTTTGGCGAAAACTTCTTTTCGGATATCTTAAAACCTTGCAAATCTATTATAACAAAGTTCTTGCTGTTTTCGGCCTTTTTAAAAATATAATTCGCTTAATTCAGATGCAAACACAATTTTGCCAACTCTCATAACGATTTATGTATATATAGGAAATCCGCTTTAAAAATAGAGTATGTAAATTTACTTAAAGCAAAAATTAATTATATTTACTCGTTTTCAAGGATACCTTTTACTCTTGCAACCGTTTATTTAGATTTTTATTATTTATAGGTTAACTATTACATCCGCCGCGTTTGCTTAATTAATTCTTTTTTTACTTAGATTTTTAACATTTTTAGGCCGCTAGTTGCACAGTATATATAGGTTTTTATTTCATATTACACTAGTTTTAAAATAGTAACAATTACAAATCGAAATAGGCTAACAGTGTCGAGCACCAATTTTAAGAACAAAGCGAAATGGAAGGCAAAGATTGTTTTAATATTAGGCATTTATTTCGCGTATTTACTTGGTAATGGAGTGCAATTCATTCAACCTATATAGCGAGCGTTTACTGTTTAATGTGTTTTTAGCCCCGCTATGTATGAGTGAATTTTAGTAAATATTTAAATTAGCCCTGTTAACAGTAATAAAAATGATTCAAATTGATACAGAGTAAAATACATTTAATTACAATAATAACAGGTACATTGAAAAGTGCGCTAAAATGAATAATTCGAATGGTCTTGATATTTACAATCTAACTAAAATTGTGCAGCTAATTTACTTAAAAGTAAAAAGTATTTAATATATTCGTTGCATAACGCGCTAACAAGGATACCGTTTATTTAGTAGAATTTTTTATTTTAACTGGCCTTTCAAGTAGTATTATTCGCAAATCAAACATGAATAAAGTTTATCATCTCGATGTGTCTTCATGTCCTCCACTAATAAAACCTTTCTCTGCTGCTTTATACTCCCAAAGACAACACATGCAAAATCAATTGAATCGAAGGATAATCTACCCGTGCATAATTAGAAAGGTGGTTACTTGTTCATTGCGGAGTAGATTTTTTAATAATTCTAGAGAAAGCAAAGGCCAACCGATGTACTAACACCCACATTTTTCCGGGCAGCTTATTCCTATATAAAGGACTGTTCTTTGTTCATATTATATTAGTACCAACTAGTACTTTTAGTTAAAAACGATCATAAAATGAATTCATTTTTCGAACAAGTTAACAGCGTCGGGCTTCTCAAGTCAATATTAAAAATACACGAAATGCAAATTAATAAAAACTACATTATCGAAAATATTCAATCGGGTAATCATCCACAATTTGGACGGAACGTTTACATTGAAACCGAGGATGTACGAATTTACCTTCCAAAACGAATTTCCGAAAAAATGACTGATGAAGATATAACTAAAATTAACAAATCCGCGAAAAAATACGCTCTGGTTTTTATTGGTCGAAAAAATGTGTCTAAAGGGTCCGATGCCAACTTGGTCAAATTTGTGGAACTTTAGGATGTATACAGGTAAAACTCGCTATTGTAGTTTATAAGGGGTATGGCACTAACTTAGTAAATTTGTCCAGGAAAAACAACCAATTGCTTATTGTACTAATCTTTTAAATGTTATTACAGCTCAAACTGGAATGTAAAAGTGAACCGCTATTTTCAATCTGCGCAGATGTGGAAAAACACAATACCGGTGTTCCAAAAATACTGTCATTTATCAAAACAACCAATTGCTTATGCTATTAATTTATGGACCATTAAGATATGTAAAACAACCAATTTTTAAAAATAAAACATTTATAAAAAGTTGTCGTTTTTATTACAGCTCATACTAGAATGTAAAAGTGAAGGTTTCAACATAATATAGAAACGCTATTTGCAATATATGCAGACATGAAGAAACAAAAGACCGAGATTTAACAAAAACACTTTCATATGATAATAGTTTATTGACTCCTTATTATCTTTTGCCTCGCATTGAAATTTTGTATATCTAACAATAATAAATATACGAAAAGAAGCGGCTTTGATATAATAATTAGTTAAGTCTCCTACCTGTAGAAAAACAACAACAACCAAACCTGATGAAGGGCCTCGGGTTAGGCAACCAGCTGACCGAGGTAAAATAAATAGAAAGGTGAAAGAAGAGTTCTAAGACAGTATTTAATGTTGGTACCATTAAACAAATATATTAGTGTGTAGCAACATTCTGTGCGACGTGTATCTATTAAAACACGTAAAATGTATCAAATGTTTGTTTTATTGTTAGTAGTAGGATATGCAGTTGTCAGCCAACAGAACTGTAACGAAACAGGTGAAGTTATCAAATACCTACAGAGTTTTGGGTTTTTGGAATCGAGCAACAACGAAAGTGAACATGGTTTAACATCAACAAAATTAATTGGAAATTCTGAGGCTTTCACATCTGCATTAAACACATTTCAAGCCCGCTACGATTTACCAATATCAAATACTATTAATACGGAAACTTTGAATTTAATGAAGCAGCCTAGATGTGGTGTTAAAGATATAATAGGGTTATTTCAAGTGCATAAGTCAAAGTGGAATGCACATGTTATAACGTGGAATTTTCAGCCGACTACCGCCGAACTAGTTTATGTGGCCAAAAGGGCTTTCAGCATATGGTCGCAATATACAAACCTAGAATTTCAGTTTACGTACAATAGAACCGCTATGATAGCAATCTCTATGAGAGATAAGTATCACACACATACAACAGTTGATAAAGTGTGCGGGTTTGACTTTGAGGATGGCATACTAGGTCACTCTTACTTTCCAGGGCCCGAACAGAAACCAGTTGAAGTGCATATTAATACGCCGGTTAATTGGTATACCGGAGTGGATGGTATTGTACCTGAAGGTCAAACAAGTCTTCTTTCAATCTTAACTCATGAAATAGGACATGCTTTAGGCATGCGTCATTCGGCTGTGAAAAAGTCTATCATGTATTCGTATTATGGGGCACCAAGCAACTTGTCAAACATTGGCCTCTCTCAAGATGATATACTGGGGATACAAAGTGTATATGGAAAAAAATCGAAGAGTCAAACTATTATTACGGCGAGTTCTACAAGCACAACTGTTCGGGCAATTACGGCGCGTCCCACTACTACTACTACTACTACTAAACGTCAGCAAGACACGCTAGAAAAACAGTCAGAAAGGAAACCGGATCTATGCGCTTTAACTAAAACAGTAGATAAATTTCTAATAGTTAATCAAAAATTCTATATATTCTATGGAAAGTATGTATGGATGATAAATTTAGGCGAAAAGACGTATAACGAACCGTTTTTGCTCACTGACTGGTTAACGTTCTTACCTAAAAATTTTACAGAAATCGACGCAGTATATGAGCGGCCTAATGGGCAAATAGTGTTTTTTAGAGACAAATATATTTATGCGATGGAATTTCCTTCGATGCAACTTGTACATGGTTATCCGAAACTAAACACAGTTCTAGGTCAAGGTAATATAATTGAGATAAACGGCGTACTTAATACGTACTCTGGTCGGACGTACATCTTTTATGAGCCGAACCTTTACATGGAAGTGAACGAATGTAGTTTTAAATACTCAAAACTCGGCACGACTAACAAAGATTTTCCAGGGGTACCCATTGACTTTAAATCTGTTTTTCGATATACGAACGGACACATATATTTCTTTAATAAAAAGAATTTTTATGAATACAACGAATTTTCGGGTACACTAGTTCAAGCCGGTAAAAAGAATCTCGATATTTTCAGTTTGAATTGCCCGCACGAAGGCATTTTACAGCAAATATATAATCTAGTAACAAATCTAATGGCATTGGAAAACGTAGGATCGCATTAGCGTGCCTCGATTTACAAGATAATTAAGAGGTTTAAACAGGTATCCGTATAATACGGTAAAAATCAGTTATGCTATGATCCTTGACCGACCAGAAGATGAGGTGCGCATATGCATAAAAAGACGATTAGAAATAAGGTTAATTGTAGAGTGAAAATATTTAATAAAGACATTTATGAAATATCTGTGTGTTATTTGTGTAAGAGGTAATATTTCGAAGTTATAAGCGCTCTTAGTGGCTGCTGTGATCTTCGAGAGTGTGACCTTGAATTTTTATAGATTATAAAGGCCATTTGAATTTGAAGTACATCGAGTTTCAGACCGCCCATAGTAATTGCACCTAAATTTAAAAACTTCTAGAATTATTCCCGTGGTGTTTCATAACTTTAGCCAGTAAAAGCTATTCCCCTAAACAAGGAGCGCTATATTTCTTT
This sequence comes from Agriotes lineatus, assembly GCA_940337035.1. Lineage (NCBI taxonomy): Eukaryota > Metazoa > Arthropoda > Insecta > Coleoptera > Elateridae > Agriotes > Agriotes lineatus. The sequence goes on along the minus strand of CALNHX010007095.1, from coordinate 55,024 downwards.
TACGAAAAACTAACGACGGAGATGGTATTAAATTTAAATTTATAGATTCATTTCGATTTATGAATTCTTCTTTAGAAAGATTGGCATCCTATTTGTAACCGGCAAACCCTAATCTTTTAGTTAGTGTATTATTAAAGCTGAACTCCTCGGCAGAAACACTGTATACAAAATGTGAATATCGAGGTTCTGAGATCATAACGGCAATTGACTAACTATGTATAATTCAAGATCACGGCGCTTATAACTTTGAAATAAAACCACCGAAATATTTCTAAATATATTTATTTCATTTCCAAATATATGCGATAAATAAAACTTCTCCGTCGTCCAGTCTTGCTAGATGCCGCTCCACCGGCTTAAAGACGTTGGCCTGCCACCACACAGCTGACGATCCGTCAAAGGCTGCAGGCCACGTCCGTAAGGTGGTCGTCTCCGCTAGGGCCTCTCCTTGTAGGTTCAGGGCGTACTCCATGGTGACCACTGCCTGGAGAGACCGTTGAGAGGATGCTGGAGGGCAACTAGCCAAAAACTGTTGAAAATGGCGGAAAAATTGTTCTGCATTTTTGAAGTTAGCCATAGCTGCTGTTGAAGGATTATGACAACTGCTGCAGCAAACAGGCAACTTAATATAGGGATGCAGTCAAGGGTATCTACCAGTTTCCAAGCAATTACCGTTCTCTCGATTAACCCTAGCTTTTTAATAACAAATACTACTACAGTTGAATGCGAAAAAGGTTTCCTTGTTAGCGCAATGTATATATTAAATAATTTTTACTCTAACTAGATTGCAAATATCAAGGAAAACCTTTTCCTAATTAGTATGCTAATCAATTGCACATATTCTCTTTTTACAAAATAATAGCATATATAAGACGGTAGGTGGTTGATAGTGTTTATGAAACGGCGGCGAGCAAGCAAGAAGTAATATGGAAAGCCAACGTGTATTAATGGAAATATCCGAAGAAGAAGAAGAAGGAAATATGGACGTATGGCCTGAAGGTACGCAAAATACTTATACTTTGCCGTGGCATGTAAATTTTGATTATGATGTGTTGTTAGAAGATAAGAAAAGGAAATCGGAAGAAGATGTTACAGCAGTAAAGAAAATGAAAGTAACGGAAGAGGAGGTGATAGAAGCACCGCGATTTATGTCTGCTAATGTGAATTGCGCGACGAAAATAATTGATGGAAAAAAGTACATATGGTGCCCGGGGTTTGGCATAAATAAAGATAAACCAGACGGGATTTTAGTATGGATGTTTAAAGGATGTGTGGTACCATTTTCTCGGAGTTATTGTGGTTCTGGGGGTTTGGATTTATATTCTGCGGAGGATATCGGTGTAGAAGGAAGAAGTATGGTGAAAATCAGGACCGGGTTTGGTATGAAATTACCTGTAGAAACGGTGGGGATGATTTGTGATAGATCTTCTGTTGTTAGTAGTACTAATTGTGTAGTAGTAGGAGGAGTAATAGATAGCGATTATTTAGGGGAGATTAAAGTTATGATGTACAATATGAGCGATAGCAAGGAAAGATTTTTAAAAGGAGAAAGAATAGCCCAAATGTTAATTTTAAAAAGGTATCATGAAAACAATGTAATTTTGTTGGACGAACCTTTAACTGCACAGTTTGGTAGAGGGGATAAAGCATTTGGAAGTAGCAATGTCGGCAGTAAATAAAAATAATACATATTAATTAATCAACACAAATTCGGCGCCGGATACAAGCTGTTGTTTTTATTTTCAGTTTTTAAAAGTGTGGGATTCGAGCCCACGCTATATTACCAGAGCTTGAATCCGGCCAATCTGACTACATACAGCTAAAGCATGCATGCATGCATCATTTCCAATGTTTCACTATGCGACGCAATATGTATAATTAAAGGCAAATAAAAAACTTTTATAAACGTGTTTTTTTATTTTGCTGTAGTTCTAGGAAATAATGTCCTCATGGAATGGTAACTCTTCTATTTTCTAATACGGCGATTATCGTCTAAAGCATTAGGAGCTACCTTAGTGTGTCTTTCACTATGCTTGGTAGAAGTTATTTCGGTTTTTTTGTGACGGTTATATGGATATCGGTATCTTTCAAAAGGCGTGATTAGTACCCAAAATCGCATATAAATTAACATTAAATGAGAAATTGTAATAAATAGGATGATTTACTTGTTGTTTTAAAAGTGTCAGATGCGGGATTCGAACCCACGCTCCTTTACAGGAACCAGAGCTTAAATCCGGCGCCTTAGACCGCTCGGCCAATCTGACTACATACAGCTAAAGCATCTGCACATCCTACCACTACTACTAACAATAAAACAAACATTTGGTACATTTTACGTCAGGCAGAATGTTGCTACCATTCAACTGGTTGCCTAATCCTTTATCAGGTTTGGTTGTTGTTGTTTTTCTTCAGGCAGGAGACTTAACTAATTATTATACAAAAGGTCTCTTCTTTGTTATGATTATTAGATACTCAATTTTGCCTACAATTCTACTAAAAACTGGAATATACAAATAACCCTCAAATGCCGAATTACGCAGATTCTCTTCCAAATTCTATTGTAAACAATTAATTGAATAATATACTAATACAACAAACTGCCGCTGCTTCATCCGAACCACCGGTTATTTCAAGAATTCTTTGATATTTACTTTGAATCAATTTAGAACATTTCTTATTAATTTAAATATTTACTGAAATCCACTAAACAGTGTACACCACCACTGTGCGTTTTCCTCATAATGCCCCACTACCTAGGCTGAATGAATTGCGCTTTATTACCAGGCAAAAAAAAGAAAAATATTTTCGACGCGAAAGAAATGTCTTGCTGATACTCCAAAGCCTGGGTTTCAACGAAAACGTTTCGTCCAATTTGTAGGTGATTACCCGATTGAATATTTTCGACAATGTAGTTTTTGTTTATTCGCATTTCGCTTATTTTTAATATTTGTTGGCCTTCGAGTTATTAAAAAATCTACGCCGCAATAAACAAGCAGCCACCTGTCTAATTATGCGCATTCTTAATAGATTATAAAGCAGCAGAGAAAGGTTTTATTAGCGAATAAAAAATTTAACTACGGCTGTATATTAAATAATTTTTGCTTTAACTAGATTGCAAATATCAAGGCCCTTTAGTGGACTTTTACTGTAGTGTGCTATATTGAGGTAATATACCTATTATTATTGATTTTTACTTTGAATCATTTTTTATTAATGTTAACAGGGTTAATTTACTAAAAACAACGTACGCCCGCTCTATAGGTTGAATGAATTCCCCTACTCCGCCGGATTTTTGTTGCTGCTGCAATTACGCCGCCCATGTTTGGAAGCTGTAGCTACTTACAGCAGCTATCTCTTTGTTATTTATATTTTAACCTCGTTTTTATATTGTTGCGCATTAACATGGTCTCGTTAGTTGTTTTATAATTTGCGTCAAGTTCGCGCACTGTTCGTTCACGTATAAAATAATGGATCAGACTCCAAGTGACGATTCTTCGCATGAAATCACATTAAAGCACGCTGTAAAGTTGTGCTGTGCTTTCTGGTTTAAAGATGCAAAAAACGATTTAGATAAAATAGTGAGAAATTCCTCGGGACTCAGAAATTTAGACTTGGAATTTGACGCGTATGTAGTGTGTGCTATGGCTGGCGATAGCCAAAATCGACGAGAAAAACGGAAACGACTGATTGCCAATTTGGAAAAAAACATTTTAAAATATTTTGCTAGAGAAGGAAATACATCGCTAACGCTGGATGTGGACTACCACCCAAAGCATCCCTTTGCTCAAATGCTGGAAGAAAGTGTCTCAGTATTCGAACTACCGTGTAAATCTACAACGAAAATGAACTCTACACCAACCGGCATGTTCACACTTCAAGTTAGGAGTGGCCATGGCTCGCTCTTCTGGAGATATATTTCAAATATCGATCACCTGTGACATTTTATCTTATCAATTCTATTTTTTCTTGTCAGGTACGCAAATAAAAAACATAATAAAATTAAAATGTGGTTTTATTAATCCATTACAGACCGTCACTTATTATATTTTGATACAAAGATTTACATTGATTCAAAGCACAATGACATAATTCTAAATAATGGTTGAAGCATGCTGGGGCAGTAGGATCCATTTCAAAATTGTAATCTGCAACTGCAATAACCTTATCTCCAAGAAACTGCTTCAGGTATTTCTCCTTTTGCAAACCCTTGCAAAATACTGTGTGGGCGTTCTCAGTTTCATGCAGTAGAATTTCGGGTAGCTGTGACAGGGAAACGAATCCTCGGCTCCATTTCAGTCCATGATGGTTTTTTTCCAACCAAACTGCTTGTCGTTGCAAATCTACCGTTAAGTTTGTGAATCGGCGCCTTGAATAAGTAGTGGCTAGTTCTTTTTCCATCGAAAAGTGATAATTCTTTTACAGTAAATTCCGGAGTATTGAAACCCTGCACATCGATTGACAAAAACATTGTTTTGTACTGTTACTACACGACTGAATACAGTACAGAATTTCTTAGAGTCTTATATTAAAAGCCATATCAACATAATTAGAAATTCGTAAAAATATTCACAACAATCGAACAAGCGTTTCTAACGCAACCTTCGATTTTTGCCGAGCGTTACATATCCGCTAGTGCAAATTCCAGCCGTAATAACTGTTTAAGACCAAATGTTGGCTCTTTGCAAAACACTTGGTTTTTTATGTTAAAATAGAAAGGTTTGACAAACCTACCTAAATTAACAAATAAACGGATGAGTACCCAATTACTGAAAATTCTAAAACCACCCTTCCGCGTTTTTAAATTATATTGTTATTGCATGATTGACTATTTTTATAATAATATTTGTCTATACTGTAATTAATTACTCTGTAACTTGTAAATGACTTTTTGCTTCTAGTACGAATTTATATTAATTATATTGCAATGAATACGAACTCAAGGTTGATTTTGTCTTAAAGCGGTGGTTTGCGTTTGCAAAAATAATTAGAAATAATCCTTTAATGATTTTAAATTTGTAAAAAATCTAGGCCTCAATAGTCAGGTATTTAAAATTCATAATATTACCTTTCTAATTTAATGCGCTTGGCATTCAGCGACTAGCGCGACCTTCGATTCACATAACAAGTGCAAGTTCAACGTTGCCACTGCTAATTACGCCAGTGTTTTTTTAGCGCTGCCGGCATAGGATATAAATGAACTTGATTTGGTTATGCCAGCCCCTTAACATGAATTTCTGGGATTTATTAGGTGTCCCCCGTAAAATGTGCGGATGTGGTTCACAAGCATAAGGGTTGAATGACAAAACGAAAAATTGGCTTTAAATTTGCATTTTTATTAAAAATGTTCAGTACTGGGTATTCTATGTTAATATACAAAAGATGATGCGACATTGAATCTTCCCTCCACCTCCTCCCGCCCCGTGCAGTGTTGAACGACGAACGACAAATTGGCCTTAAATCAGCATTTTTATTAAAATCTGATGCCAAACCATGGAGGAGTGCGGCGGCTGGGGCTCTGCCTCCCACCACCCCTCCTCGCGTAGTGTGGTTTGTTCAATTACAGACCCAATTTCTTTTATGGGTTTTAGAAGTTTCCTCAGGTACTGGTATTTTGGTTGATCCAGAGATTTACAATATAAATAAACGTTTTCGAATCGTAAACCGTTTGGATGTTCTAACAAGCTGATCATTATGTTAGTTTTGCCAAACTCCTCAATCTCCCTAACAACATTCATACTGGTGCTTGAAGACGACGCCGTTGTTGTGTCGCGCCCAAATTGCTTCTTCCTTTCTTCCCAAAGTAGTCTTGCAAATAAGCAGTTGTTAGACCAACGAATATGTTCAGACAGCGGATCGTCACCTTCTTTCCAATCATGAACTACCACGTGACATACAAATCACACAATAAAAAAATCTGGCGCGGGCTAGAGAAGCAGGTAACACCACACTGTTGGCCCAGTCGGAATATGTAAGTAAACGTGTTTCAAATGGTAAAAGATTTAGTCTTATGTTTTCAATACACATTTCTATCTCTCAACGGCTGCGCACAGACTAAACTAAATAACAAGTTACAACAGGGACTCAGATGAACTTTGTCATTTGGCTCTTAAAAATTTACCCGAAAATATATACTTGGACATGGGGCCCCGGAGATGACACCTTTGCATCCTCTCTGCCCTGCGATGTGACCTTGAAACTTTCTCCGCTCCTACATTTTTATGTTATGTAGATAGAGATACCTATAGAAACCTATGTGTTAGAGAGAGAAAGATGGATTTTGTAGAAACCTATGTGTTAGAGAGAGAAAGATAGATTTTTGGAGTCTGACAGACTCCGATAACCTTTGACATTTGGCCTAGGGTTGATATTGCGCATGCGGGCCCGGCGGCTGGAGCTCTGCCCCGGTGTCTGACAGATACCGATAAACTTTGATATTTGGCTTTAAAAAATTACCCGAAAATATATACTTGAACATGGGGGTCCGGCGGCTGGGGCTCTGCCCCTCGAGGTTGGTGTTGCGCAATATCCAGAACATGTTACGCAATATCTTACCCGAAAATATATACTTGAACATGGGGGTCCGGCGGCTCAAGGGGGCCCCACAGCGCGGCGGCTGGAGCTCTGCCCCTCGGGGTTGGTGTGACCTTAAAACTTACTCCGCTCTCGAACTTGCACATGAGGGTCTGGCGACTGGGGCTTTGCCCTCCCGGGCTCGCTTGAGTTAGAGAGAGAAAGATGGTTTTTTGTAGAACCCTATGTGTTAAAGAGAGAAAGATAGATGTTTGATGACTGACAGACACCGATGACCTTTGACATTTGGTTTCCTCTCCCTCCCCGAAGAGGACAAATTAGCCTTAAAAAATTGCATTTTTATTTAAAAAAACATGGGGGCCCCGGCGGCGGCTAGGGCTCTGCCCCTGGGGTTGGTGTTGCGCATGCGGGCCCCACAATATGGCGGCTAGGGCTCTGCCCCTGCGGTTGATGTTGCGCAATACCCAGAACATGTTGCGCAATATCTTACATTTTTAATATAAAAATTTACCCGAAAATATATACTTGAACATGGGGGCCCCGGCGGCTGGGGCTCTGCCCCGCGCGATGTGAACCCGTAGCGAACCACCTTTCCCCCTTCCCCCACCACCCCGCCCCCCGCCGCGAGGTAAGGGTTGAACGATTTAAGTTATTAGGGGCGTTTCTTATGACGCATACTGTATGTTACCAATCGGTGACCTTGAAGTGGCCCACTGTCAGACACCCAAAATTTGGTGGCCCACTGTCAGACTCCCAAAAATTGGTTTGGGGTCAATTGAGGTCATTTTGTCGTAGAACCCGTCTATCTCTACTACTTATTGGATTCACCCCAAAAAATTCGAAATTGAGTTTTCAACAGATCTTCAAGTTTTAGAGTCCCCTGATCCCAAAAAACGTATTTTTTTTCATTGGTCTGTCTGTCTGTGAACAGAATATCTCAAAAACGAAAGGAGGTATGGCGTTGAAACTTCATTTATAAGTTTTGTGTACTATGTAGATGAGACAGCAAGCTTTTGACGAAAATCGCAAAACCGGAAGTAGGTGTTTACTCTTGTGATTTTTCAGTTTTTTTCAATTTTTTCAAAAACGGCTCTAATGATTTTTTTCAAACTTTATATTTTTATTAAATTTTTAATGTGTATTGTTGTGACATAGGTGATTTTCCAGTTGAATACTTCTAAAATGGGTTTCTTTTGTTTTTTTCTTCTATTTTTTTTATTAACTCCTATTTTAAATGCATCACCCGGTATATTATTACATTTTTGAATTCAGCTTAGAATTCTAGAAAAAATTTGTCTCTTCAACTAACTCTCTATTTTGTACCGTTTTTGTAGAATTTGCAATTTTTGAAAATTTTTGACAACTGCTTAGAAATTAAAAATCAAATTTTTGGCTAATTATAAGATCACTGAAAAGGAAGTTGTGTGAGTGTATCACACCAGACTTTTTTTCTTACATTTTTTCATCTTTTAAATTTTAACCCCACTTTACAATTTGCTTCATATGTTTATGACCTGATGATGAAACCAATCTGGTTTTGAAACATGTTGCAACGCACAACACTAATAAAATTGTGAAGAAGGGCTAAAGGGTTTTATTGTTGCATAATTATATTTTAATGAAATTATGTACATTGCAGTACTACAAATTTTAATTAGAATTATTTGCGATAAAATTCAATCTTATTAAACGTCATTCATTTAACCACATTTCTTTTTCCGCAGTTGGTCCAACCACATCTATAAAAACTTCATCGCCCCCCTCAAATACCTCAGTAGAGGTACATTGTTTTGTACTCACATGTTGTGCAATACACTACATAATGTAATGTTTGATGGCGTAACAAACAACGAAATTGCATTTTTAAAATGCCGATACATCATTCCACCGTATTTCTGGTTGATGTAAGTCTGGTACTGTAGCGACCCTGTGGTGTATTAGGTTCTGCACCAACAATAGGTGTAAACAGCCATGGTTGCAAGGGGTAACCTGAGTCACCTAAGAACCACGACGATCTTTCACCTGCAACAATACAAACTTCTTTAAATAAAATGTTTATTTAAAATAATTTTACTTGCTCTTCCAGAGTAATCATTGATATTAATAAATTATAAATAATGTATTGTTATGTATAGTGATAGCTCCACATTTGAACTAGTCATATAATTTATGTAGTGACTATTTTACTTTGATCTTGCCCTTAATTAATGGAATGCACCATGTTAATAAACCTATAATTACTTTCAAATCAATTTTTTCAATTAAGTACTCTTATTTCAGGATGGTTCGCCAAATCTAGATCTGTATTAGTTGAAGTTTCATTTTCATTTTAATTCTTGACTATTTAATGACATCAAATGTCAACTTGACTTCTACATTTACTCAAACCAGGTATTGACAAATCTATTTTTACATTGACATAACTATCAATTAACTCACCAAAGTAAGTACTGTTTTGTATTTTACTCTTTCTTTTATTGTTCGTTATTCAAAATGCTTTGATATTAATTACTAACATAAACCTTATCACTTCTTCAGCTCACACTGCTAATATTTAAATACCACTGCTCCTATCCTCAAGAGACCCTATGTTCACCTTATGCAACACCTACAGCTTATTCCTGTCGACCAACTCCAAACGTCCGCAGAATCCGGTATCGCTCCCCTCATCAAACGTCACCTTCACGCCAATAGACTCCTGGTAAGTTTCAGCTTTATAAATGAATCTGATCTTATCTTGTTTATTCCTTAGATAGTCCTCTGCACTCAGCAACCCCCACAGAAGCTGTCCAAATCCATCTGGCACTCATACTAACCTCCTTCTAGATGAATGACCTCACTTCCATACAACCACCAATATAACCAATGAATATTTAATTATGTGTCACCTTCACCAATAAATCCAATTTCCTCCAATTCAGTAGTTCTCTGGTTCTTTCTACTTAATTCACTGTATTAGACAATCTCTTCACTGATTGTTTACTTTTAATAAATTATTATTTCATTTTCATTTCTGCACCTCGTAGATTTGTTAATAGCCTTTAAATTTGTATACTACCAAATAACTATACAAATAAGGCATAATTTCTAACTTTTATTGATCAAAATTAAATATTTCAAGATTATTTGTACATTTTTTACGAGTTTGTTTTTACAACTGACAAAAAAATTCATTTCTATTAGATACAATACTTCTTGCCCTCCTATAAATTTTAAATATCCTATATCATGCTAAATTAACTGCAACCATCAAAATTTGAATACCCAATTGCTATTTATACCTCAAATTACCTTACTCATTGTCTTAATTAATTTTATCATTCTTATTGAACTTTACACCCAATCTTTATTAAACCCTTTAGAGTTTGATTATAATTAACCTTCCAAATTTATCATTTCTATCAACCATATTTTAAAACTACCTTTTGCATATCATAACAGTATGTACCTTCAACAAATTGTTGTCGCAAGTGCTAGTATATAATGGATGTTGTCCATATTGCCGCATCGTGGACTGATCCTGGATACCTCGCGTTTACTGCCAGCAACGTTAGGTCACCATCACATATCACTTGCACGTTAATGCTGTGATAGTTTTTTCTATTGATATATACTCGCCCTGGAAACTGTTCGTCTTCAGCGGGAGGAGCTACTATGGCTATATGTGTGCAGTCGATTACACCAATTACACCACTGAACTGAAATTTCTCGTAAAACCTCAATTTTATTCTTCGTTTCTCCTGTGCGGTGGTAGGAAACTTTATTTAGCAAATGGTCATAAATGGCATTTTTCACGAGATTTATACATCTCCTAACACTTGCCTGAGTTAAACCAAACGAGTAAGTTGTACCCACACATTTTTGGTACGAACCATGTGAGTAAAAAAAGAGCCCTGACAAAATTTTTAGTGTTGGTGGAATAGCAGTTGCTCTTTCACGTTCTAATAAATGTGGAGTCAATATATTGCACAAATTTCTACCCAAGTCTAAATAATTGTATGAAATTTTGCTCAGGTAGGGCTTCGATCTCTTAGGAAACGGTTTTGCAGACGCAGATTTTCTCTGAAAAATCATACTTATAATTTGTAACAAAATAACATACCTGTTTACACGCTCTGCAATAGCTATCAATAAATGTATAAAATTATCGTCCATTTTTTGTGAAAAAGTTAAAGTTATTTCTTTATAAACACGCTTGTTTTTTCCGTCGATTTTCGACGTTTTTGTAGCTTATGTTGATATTTTGCTGCCAACTAATCACCAACTACGCAAGCGTATTAAGTTTTACGAATTCGTTTAAACTCATAACGATAGGGCAAAGAGTGTCGTATGGGTACCTCAGCCGCAACGAACGACATACCGAAGGTATTACGAATTTGTTACTAAGTGGGGTTTACTGAATACGAACTTGATCACTTTACGAAATTTCGGATGTAACGATTCGTTAAGAGCTAACGAAAAGCTTATAATTTAAAGACTCTTCGTCTAAGACCAAATTGGTGTTAAAGTTTTTTGCTTGTTTTTAACCATTACGAAAATTACAAAACCTGCGTGGGAATCGGGTTTTGACTAAAATTTGTAAGTTCAGACACCATTCATGGGCTGTAGCGTCGAGAATAGCAAACTCGTCTGTTTTTAGTTCAAGCCAATGCCAACTAATAATAATTATTTGAAATTCTTCAATAACCACGAAATTTTCGGTATTTTCATGTTTTCTACAAAAACCCTTCATCTTGGATGTAATTACAAAGTCTTTCTCTTCACTGGTGAAGAGAAAAAAAAAGGTTGCCAATTAAAAAATTAAGTTTTCGAGTTTTTGAAAAAGCAAAATTCGGCGTCCTGACAGAATTTTAAATATTTGGCGAGCAATAAGTCTCATTTAAGCAGACCCTGAAAATATTTGGCCTGACTCGCTTGCGTTTCGAAAAATTTATTTTTTTGTAAGGGGCTGCATTTGCCAAAAATTTCGAAAAAACTGAAATAACTCAAAAATGCGCACTCTAGAGATATGATGTCCCATATGAAGTTATATTGAAATTCAGCGTATATCCCAAAAATTCAATAAACATTGGGACATGTCATTTAAAATAACAAAATTTGGGTCCATTTCCAGTATTACCGAAAGTTACAGAAAATTGAAAATATTTTAGTTGAAACGAGGTCTTCTGAAAACGCCTGTATACATATTTTCACAAAACTAGTCCCAGTAATATCCCATATACATATCCACTCAGTTCGTCGTGAAGGACCCTGTACAAAGAGCCATTATAGTAGTAGTAAATCTATTCAAAGTATATACTTGCCTTGGGACTTGAATATGGTTAAACTATGGAAGATGTATAATAATGATGTTGATAGGCATCTGAAGGTGAAGGGAAGTTTTATGGAAACCATTGTGCAAGAACTACAATATAGGTTTCGGTAGCCCACAAACAGATGTATGTTCAACGTGTCTTCCATTCAAAGACAAAATTAAAACTGTTACTGAAAACTCTGTAAAACTGTAACAGCCTACATTGACTAATTATTTGCTTACTTTTGAGCTATGAATAATTACCACTGTTAATGAACTTTTTACTATCAGGCAGCTCAGATGCCAAGGTCCAATTTACTCCCTCAAGTATATAGAAAAGTACATATAACATACAAGGGATTTATTTGGGTATAACTATTTACATTGTAACATAATAAAAATATCTCCTGAATTTGGTACAAAAGAAAATTGATCTCTTCTCTGGCCTCTTTGGGCGCCTGACAGGTAGACAACCTCTTTTGCTTCTCAGGCTGGACGGGTTGCGGATCACCAAGATCGCACACGTACCGGGATTGTGGCTGGCGCCAACGTCCTCTAGCGGCCAAGACTGCAAATGTAAGAATTCGAGGTTAACTTTATGTATAATTGCCGGACATAAATACGGGTGTAATCTTGTTTATTTCGGGGGCTGTGACTATAAATTGACGTGGGGCGAAGGCTTGACTTGCCCCAACTCAGTCCACAGTGCCGAAAAAGTCTCTTTCGGCGAGTGAGATGACAGTGTATCAAATTTCTCTAGAAACGGTGTTAACCTTGAAATTTGCTAATTAAACCATGGAGATTGTAATTGTTAAATTAAAGCACTACGGACAGGCCCAGGACGTCTATAAAACAGGATTCCTCTAGGTGAGTAAAGCTCTGAATTTTTATAACAAAATTACTCGGCGCATTTGCCGGGGTTGACCTTGACCTCAAGATAGGTTTACGTGGTTAATTTCGGGATTCGAAACTTTTACTTTGACGCAAAAGTACTCACAGGGGTTACATGAAATTAATTACCAACTTTCTGATAGGCGAGTGATGCTCCTTTAGGCTTTATGAACAGATTTCGTATCTTGGCTCAATAAGGATTTTGAGGTTATTACTAGAAAAAAGAGTGAAACTCTTTTAAGTTTTACGAATAAGTTGCGTATTGGTTCTTGCGACTAGCGTGGGGAGTGTCCAGAGGGTTTCGAAAAAGGGTAGTCCTTAAGGCCGACAGGTTTTTACTCAAAATGCCACGTCGATCTTAAGGAAATAATGACTTCGCCGGGTTTACAGGGAAAAGACAGGTCTGTATTCTAGAAGCCGTTTCTACGGGTTGAGAAAAATTTGTAACAAATCGTTCTAGGTCGATAATCACGAAGCCAGCAACGATTTTTATTACAGCGAGTTCAGGACAGTTTAACAGAAATCGATATTGATTTATAACAAGTCGTTTTAGGTCGATAATCACGAAGCCTCAAACGATTTTTGTTATAGCTGGTTCAGGAGGGTTTCACAGGAATTTCTAGTCGCAGGAATCAAGTCTCGGACCGGTTCGAGATCCAGGCGCCGTAGGACCTAGATCAAGACCCTGGTCAATGTCGGCGGACGCAAGCTGATCTAACAGCGTGCGTTTTCTATTTATACAATACCATAATGTTTATCAGTGCTGGAAATTTGGGAGGGATGCGCCGAACGACGTCCTGTCGATGCGGGCGCAGAACGATGATTTTCTCGAGCCTCGGCGATGGTTTTCTAGCTGAATGTGACGGTATTTTAGCGGGACGAAATTTGAACGCATTCCAATGCGTAGAAATAATAATTTCGGCCGACGCTAACGTCACAAAACAAAAGTTGATTATGGATAAAAAATCCACAAATTACGAGCTAAAAGCTTCTATGATCTATTAAGAGATGATAATCCTGAAGTATTGGTATTTTCCCTTGGTTGTCAAAAAAAAATCCAGCTGCCAAAAGTACTTGACCAGAAGGATTATTTTAGTATGCAAATCAACTTATAATTATACAGTAGTAGTAGGAAGTTTAAAAACAAATAACGCCTAAAAATGTTTAGTTTCGTGTGGACTGAAACTGACAAGACAAAAAAGCTTCAACGAAATTGCATCGCCTCCTGAAGAATTATAAAATTAACACCCAGATTAAAACTTCGTTTATTCTGCGAGAACATGCTATGGAACTAGCTGGTATGTACTGCTCCAAATCAAATAAAACAATTATAAATACTTTCTCCTATGGTATTAGGATACTCATACATTCCACCAGAATTTTTGGTAATATCGAAAAGGTAGTAAAAAATCCTCAAGCCAGACGCTTATGTAGACATTCTACAAAAGCGGCACAGTTTTGAAAAAGAAAGAAGATTATAATGTTCAAGATCGGAGAACCGAGTCACACAATGTATTAAAATCGCATTTCAAGTTTCAGCCTTTGGCAAGGTTTATTTTGAAAAAAAGGTGGCTCTGGTGGAATTTTAGTGAGAGCACCATTTTAAAGTAGAAATATTGGGAAAGGTAAAGGGATTTGTAAGAAAGGTAAAAACATTAAGTTAATGCGCCCTAAAGACTGGGAGTCGGGGTACCATTAAAACCAGATAAAATAAAAAGCATAACACGTCTACTGACTTCTCATTAGGGTTCCGAATGGAATCGCTAGATGGTGAAAGACCTGCACTTCTTATTTGTGATGGTCACAAAACGCATGTGAGTTTAAAACTGGTAGTTAGCAAGGAAGGAGAATGTTACAGTCCTTATCTTACCACCCCATTCGTTTCATCTACTGCAACCCCTAAACCTTTCCTTAATGAAATCGTTGAAAACTTCATGGGACTTTGCACAGGTAAAGTGGCAAAACCACCATATTGGACAGTAGCTGCCAAAAAAGGAATTTGTAAAAATTATCAGTTTGTTGTGGAGGAATTTAGATCCAGCCATGATTCAGTCAGAGTTTCGGAAAGGAGGAATTTATCCTTACAATAAAGACATATTTTTGAAAGTTTATTCGATCCGACTTCGCTCAGATTGTGGAAGTTAAGGAATGTACAACAACAAAACAAAAATATGCTATCTTCATATTCAAATGACACTTCCACATCTGCACACAATGAGACATTGGCCCCTATTCCCTCAGGAAATCCTTTTATTTCTGGTTCAGATTGCCCAGTTACCCCCTCAACAGGTAGTCGTATGCTACAGCCAACAACATCAGCTGAAAATATTCCTTCAAAATCTTTCCAGCGGTTGCTATTGGAGACCATTCAAAATCACACACCAAAAGATATTAAAAGGAAAAAGACCAAGATAGCGAGTGGATCAGAAGTTATTAATCCTCATGCGGCTGTGGCCTATTCCCGCTTCCTACAATGCTTTTCATGCATGTGGTTACAAAGGACTGTGCCAGACGAACCAGTGCCGGTGCAGAAAAGGGTCCGAACCATGCATAAAGGTCTGTAAATGCCGAGCTCTATGCTTAAATGCACATAGCGAAAAAGGTTTTTAAGACTTATTTTTTCTTAGCTTAAAAATATATTAAAAATTAATAAATGATTTTACTGACTCCAAATGCTATTGTCATGTATACGGGTGTGTTTCTTGCCCTCAAAAACTTACAATTTCCTGTTTAAATTACGTTTATACGTCTTTGGATGCGGAAAATGTGTTGATTTCCGGTTTTTGGCCGCCATCTTGAATATCTTACTTACGGTCAGGATCCAGAGTTGGTAACAGGCATTTTCGGATTCAGCGGGGTCGAATTAGCTAGAAAACACATTTAACTCAAAAGTAATATGATTTGATTCTAGACTCGTAACGGAAGCCTTTTTCTCAAATCTAGTCCCGACTATATGGAACTTTGACGACACTAATTTTACCGAGGATCCGGGAAAAAGAAGTCCCAATATCCGGAAATGATCCGAAATGCCTCAAAAACATCAATATCTGTCATGCTTTCTGGTAATCCCGCTGGGGATCTCCTCCCACCGTATGTAGTTTACTGAGCGCCCAAAATGTGGACCACATGGGCTGAAAACGAACCGGATGCCTGTTTAATTCTAGCAGTTCTGGATGGTTCAACCCAGCAATTTTCACAGACTGACTTGAAAGACAAACCTACCACGATTAAAAAAAAAATGAAAGGAAAAAAGTATTGCTATGTGACAATCTCTCTTCCCATTTAACTGCAATTATGCCGCCAACATGAAACAACCCTAATCTGTTTGCCGCCCAACAGCACGCATCTGACACAGAATCTCGATGTGACATCCTTCCGGCCACTAAAATAAGCGTAGCGAAAAGTTTTAAGTGACTGGAAAGATACACAAGATGGTATCCGCAATACAAACATACAGAAACAAAACCCACCACTACAGTGTTGAAAATGATGGACATTATTGCACCCCATGTGAAAGGCAGTTTAAATGCTGGCTTTGGCAAAAGTTGAAGAATTTTTAAACCAAGATCTTCCTGCAATGCAGACGACATTCAACCTGTTCCCGCAGAGCCTCGAAGCTAACAGATCAAATTCCACAAAAATTCCGAAACGGTTAAAATATAACATTCCAGCAGGAAAAATCGTTTGCGCTCAAAATACATTCACTGTTGAAGAGATGGTTAGTGAAGCGGTCGAAGCAAATAAAGAGATGCTGGAGAATGAACCTACTACTTCCTCTAGGCATGAACCATATTTTAATGACAACTCAGATGATGATATTTAATCGCTTGAGCTAGTTGAGGAGCAAGAAAGAGAAATTGAGTTTATGGATCATGTGGAAGGCAAGCCAACAAGCGTTGTGCGAGAAATAGGACGTTTCGTAGTTAGCCAAACACCGCGTGACGAGATGACCTGGGTACCATAAAGCCACCTAAATAAGTTTCCAAAAGAGAATTTTAATAAGCTATCTTTTTGTTTGGGTATATTTTAAGAATTTGATGTTAATTTTTTGCTACTTTAAAATGTAGGTCTTGTTTTTGAGCCGCTGCGTGCAAAGCGAAGCTAAACTAAACCAAACGAAGTTTTGTAAAACTTAACTTCGATGTAATCTTATGCATATGCGGCAACTAGAGCCCAAGCGAAACGAATATTGGCCGGCGAAGATAATTTTATATCTTCTCTTCGTTGGGTTTAGTTCCTTCCAGATTCGAGCGAAGTTCGTCGGGCGGTAGTCTGCAGTTTCAGCTGCAAGTTTTTCGTAGCAGGGCGAGGGCTAATAAAATGAGCGTTTATCACACTTTGTGTTGTTGCAAGAGAAACTCATTGAATGTGTCCGTCAATATGAAGTACTATATAATAAGAAAATGAAAGAATACCTTGATGCTGGTCTTAAATTTAAATTATGGCAACAGATTGCAGAGACATGCGAACTGGAGAAGTAATATTACTTTTATTTTATTTTTTATTATTTTATTCCGTACTCCCCCAACAGCCGTTAGGCCAATTATAGGCGCACTGTAGATATGTAAGGTATATGTTAGACTCAGACGCTGATTTCGCGCAATTGTTGAAATGGATTTGGCCAATCCTGCAATTGAGCAAATTAATTCGGAAATTGGGCGAATTTAGGTTATACGCAGTACCCGGATTGACCTCATATATATTTAATTAAATTGTAGTGTTAACTAAATACAAATATACGTTTAGTTAACCTACGAAATTTCCTATACAGTAACATTATAATCGCCGTGGCAAAGCCTCCTCTGGACAATTAAAGCATTCCATAAATCCATATCTTCAAGGCTGGCTCTTCGAGCATGTACAGTTCCTGGTCGATAGTTAAGGAGTTGATCATAAGTATAATCTATCACCTCTTCAGTTTCATCTATTATGATTTCCGCAATATATTTATGTACTACACAGGTAGCCTTACCTACAATATCTTCTGTTTTGGTTGGAATTTCGATCAGTTCAAGAGTATTCGTGCATGGAGAAACTTCTTGTCGCGTCATTTTCGTGTTTGTGCAATCTGCAACAATAATACAAATGAGGAAATGGTGGCAGTAATAGCAAGGGGACTTCCAGCAATAATAAATGCTAGTAAACAAAGGGGTGATAAGTGGCATGAATTTGAGAAAACATATATACACATCCAACCGAACTCTCCAAATTTAGCGATGGCGCTGTTGCCAGTACATCAAAGTTGCTAAGATCAGCAGTAAGTACAAATTTTGATTTTAAAAACCACTGGTTTTTTGTGAAGAAATATTAAATATTAAAGATCACAAATAATATAGCAAGAACAAAGACTATCGTCAGGCAGCTACAATCCAGATCAAAAACACTGTGATCCAACGATGTCAGGAAAGAAACTATACTTGGGGTATTAAAGTTTTCAATAAAATTAACAATGAAATTGATGTAGTAGCTTCGGAAGCAGTATACTACACCAAATGTCACACGCTTTTCGTGCGAGAAGAGTCAAAAGAAAATCGTGGCCGTCCGGTACATTTTCACCTTGAAGAAGCTTTTTAAAGACTTTGCAATAACATTGAAAGTGACTCTCAAAACTGTCAGTCTTCAATAAAGGAACTGAGTCACATGATGGCATCGTATCTACCAAAAAATTAACAAACTTGGCCTGAAGAAAGTCTAAAAACGAGATTAAAAAGAAGTACAAATATAATATAATAATGACATCATTTCTAAAGGGAAAACAGAGTATAATAAGTTTTAGAGGAAACTGTGAAATGTGTTGAGCCATGAATGGAACAAACACAAAATTGATGATCGTCTTAAACAGTGACTAGAACGCGTTGGCCAGCCTACGTCTGGCCCTGCCAGCGTAAAGAAACGGTTAACAATAAAAATGCTTGCTACGTCGCCACTTGTGCGTGGTCGGCATGTGCGCGCGCCAGTGCTTAGGGTCTGGACGACCGGCGACCGGCCACCGGCGGAATCAGCTCTTATAATGTAAGATATCTGTAGCTAGAATTATAAGGGAGGATATAAGAGGCATGACTTGTAATTTAGAGAACTATCGAAGCCTTGACGATATTAATTCTGGTGGCACCGACGAACTTCCCGACTCTTTCAAAATATTTTTTTCTGATCTTGTCTCAAAGGACAAGAACAATATTTCGACCTCCAAAACAAATGTAGCTGCCATTGAACACTTCGTCGTTTCTCTAGTATGAGTCAATGGTTTGGGAACTCTTCTGCATAGACAATATACTACAAATGCTTTGATTGATATACCCCTGTGAAGTTAGCACCACAACTTCAAAAAATGTTATATTTTTCAAGAGTTCCCGTTGCACCCCAAAGAGTTCTAGAGTTCCTTGCTATTTTAAAAAATAGTTCTATGTATTTAAGAGAAAAAATGGGGATAGAAAATTTGGGGTGCTAACTTCACATTTTCCTCGGACAAATACCACTATAACTGTTTTTCAGTCATATTTATTGAAAAATGTTATTAAACTTTTCGATAGAACTCGCCGGGGTGCTACTAGAACTCTAACAAAAAAAAAAGATTTTCAAAAAAGTATTTTTTTTTATAAACTGGAAAAAAATATGTTTTTAATTTTGTAAAGTTCCGTTAGTTCTAATGGGAGTTCTAGTAGCACCCCGGCGAGTTCTATCGATAACTCTAATAACATTTTTTGATAGGACCCGATGTAAAGAAGTTACGTCCATTTTTGTGTTAGTATTTTTACAAAACGACGAAGTCTTGAAAGCAATTTTTTAAAAGTTCCGGTAGTTTTAATGGGAGTTCTAGTAGCACCCCGGTGAGTTCTATCGATAACTCTAATACAATTTTTTGATAGGACCCGATGTAAAGAAGTTACGTCCATTTCTGTGTTATTATTTTTACAAAACGACGAAGTCCTGAAAGCAATTTTTTCAAAGTTCCGGTAGTTCTAATAAGAGTGCTAGTAGCACCCCAGCGAGTTCTATCGATAACTCTAATAGAATTTTTTGATAAGACTCGAAGTAAAACAGTTACGCTTATTTCTATGTTAGCACTTTTACAAAACTACCAAGACCTGGAATAGTTCCCTGTCAAATGTACATCCGTGTGCTCCTTGATGATGCAAGTGTGGAAGTAGTCTCCATCTCTTCGTTTGACCTTGGAGAAGCATAATTTCGATGGTGGCACTCTTGAAAATGGTGCGTTCGAATGCTGCGGGAAAAAAGCAAAATGGCCGCCATCGCAAACACGTTTTCCTATTTATATCAGTAACCGTTAGGATTACAAAACAAAGTTTGGAACAAAAAATGTAGCTCCATAGATTCTGGACAGAAAAGGATCAACCGTTTGTTCATAAAAAGTTTTTTATATTTTTCAAAAATAAAAGTGAATATGTCTCAGTATGATGGTTTTGAA
The DNA here is from genome assembly GCA_940337035.1 of Agriotes lineatus. NCBI lineage: Eukaryota > Metazoa > Arthropoda > Insecta > Coleoptera > Elateridae > Agriotes > Agriotes lineatus. Next base: position 34,883 of record CALNHX010007095.1, on the reverse strand, counting down.
GCGCATATTTACATTCTTGACATTATTTTTAGGACCTGTATAACACTTAATGAGGATGCTCGAAATCAATTCTTCCTTGCTAATTCGGGAAGCGCATGCGAAACTGAAAAACTGATAGGATTTCAAAATACAGAACGAAGTAAACATCATGAAGTGTTTGTTAAACTTCAACAGCGCCAGGATTATAATGTACTTAAACTAAAGGAAGCGTTTAAAAACTCGACAAATCCCTTCCAATGCAAAACTGATGACCTCATTCATATCCTAACTCAGCGAGTCTTTCTACAGGAAATAAACGTGTCTTTAGACAGTGTTGCGAAAGTTGAACAAAATCTGCATAATATTTTCTTAGATCAACGAGTTCATACTAACAACATTCCGTTCTGGGCTCCTATGAAAAAGAATGTCATTAGAAACTAGAAAGTGTAAAACGGCAGCGAAAAAAGCTAAAATTACCATCAAAGACAAAACCATTGCCATAAAGACAGACTTATCTCTTATTTCAAGATTGTTGATAGCTTCCAGAAGCAGATCTGATATAGATTTGAGCAACTACGAGTTTTCAGCTCTATCGAAGTCGTTGTTTGCAGCAGACGGGAGTAGCACCATTGTCTAGCTAAGTACAAACTTACAGATGCTCTTGAATCAATGCAAGAAATACCTGCTGAAGAAAACGAAGATGATCATGCTTCCATCACACATGATGTTTTAGAAGCAAACGAAGAGTTACAGGGAAAAGCTGTGATAGTAGATGGCATGGCGCTTCTTCATACCTACCACAAAGCTAACACAGTGAAGACATGTAGTGACCTCGGTGTAAGCTTCAGCCAATGGATCGGACAAAAATTCAGCAATTACAGTGAGGTCCATATAGTTTTCGACTCTTACAAAGAAAACTCATTGAAGAAAGCGATGCGAGAGATTCGGCAAAAAGGCTCAGACTCAATGCAGTACAACATCGGACCAGAAATAAAAATTGGAAGTATACCAATGCACAAATTATTGGCCCATGATAAGATGAAGGACGAACTAACAGAGTTCCTTTCCGATCGGATTCTTAAATTTGGCGTGACCAACAACAAAAAGTTCGTACACAGTTGGAGGGACAAAGCAGCTTCATCACACGGCGATGATATATCCAGTCTTGCAAGTATGCAGGAGGAGGCCGACACAAAGATGATATTACATGCATCTTATTTAGCACAGAAAGGAATTAAAACTACTCATGTGTTTTTCCCCGATACTGATGTCCTGATTGTAGCACTAAGGCGATATCCTCAACTTTCGATAGATTTTGAATTTTTCCTGGGCGATGGCATGAAAAGGTTCGTTCAGCTAGGTTCAATCTACAGAACACTTGGACCTCTAAAAGCCTCTGCACTCCTTGGATTACACGCACTTTCAGGAGCTGATGTAACAGGATCATTTGCTGGCAAAGGTAAAATAAAGTGCTGAAAAGCTTTTAATTCCGCAAGTGATACGCTGCTAGAAGCTTTGGCTAAATTGGGAACTACACTGTCACTCACTGAAGATGTCAGGACTAACTTGGAAGCGTTCATTTGTCAGCTTTATATCCCCAAAACAACACTGGCCGACATAGGAGCTGTGCGATGGTTGTTGTTTACACAGAAACAATGTCAAGATGAGAACCTTCCTCCAACAAGATCTGCACTGGATCCGGCACTGCTAAGGGCTCACCTTCAGTGCTTTGAGAGGAATCAGGACCTAATTCAGCATCCCAATAACCCACCACCCTTAGATTTTGGATGGAAGAAAGTAGAGAGTACATACGAGCTTGTTGCTTGTACCAACCCTTGTGCACCAGAGCTTATCTTGGGACTTTGTCGCTGCTCATGCTCCAAAAGGCGTTGCTCTCCTCCATGTACATGTCAGTCAAATGGACTCCGGTGTACTGAAATGTGCAAGTGCGAAGGTAATCCCGATCGTTGTGACAATATGGGAGAGTGCGAGCTAGACGATGATGAAGATTTAGGTCTAAGTGAGATTTGCATTGAAAGTGACGATATTGTAATTAAAAATGTAACTGTAGAGTAGGAGTGACAAGTATGATTGTCTACTCTGTCTATACAAATCTGTAAACATTGTATTTCTTCCACAGTATTTTCATTAAAGGTTAAAACTATAGTGGCATATCTTTAAATTTCCTACGGCACAACATAATGGAAAGGGATATTTTTTAATTTATTAATGTATTAATTATTATTAGAATTATCCAGTGGCTATGTAAATAATGTCAAGCATGCGCTTGCAAAACCCTCATACTGAGACATTCATTTTTATTTTTGAAAAATATAAAAGTACTTTTTATGAGAAAACGGTTGATCCTACATAAAAAGTTTTAATAACCTTTTCTGTGGAGAATCTGTGTAGCTACATTTTTTGTTTCAAACTTTTTTTTTAATCCCAACGGTTACTGATATAAATAGAAAAACGTGTTTCCGATGGCGGCCATTTTGTTTTTTTCGCGTAGCATTCGAACGCACCATTTTCCAGAGTGCCACCATGGAAATTATGTTTCTCCAAGGTCAGACGAAGAGATTGAGACTACTTCCACACTTGCATCATCAAGGAGCACACGGGAGCCTGTTTTTGTACATTTGACAGGGCACTAGAAGTAATTTTTACAGTTCCGGTAGTTCTAATAGGAGCTCTAGTAGCACCGGGACGTGTTCTATCGATAACACTAATATAAAGTTTTGATAAGACTCGCAATAAAAATATTACGCGGATTAAGACTTTTACAAAACGACTAGATCCTAGAAGCAATTTCTTTAAAATTTCTTCGGAAGTTCTTGGTGGGATGTTTAGGTAATGACGGGCTCTTGTATATACAGGGTGTTTGTAGATCGCTAGACGGCTCGTAACTTCGTTAATAATCGAGATATCGAAATTAATTTTCTTTTGTTTTAAATACCACTATAAAACCTAAAAATTGACGTAAACCAATTTAAGCCATGGCCTCCTATTTTTACGTAGTGATACACAACTTTGGTTTTTTAAATGGAACACCCTGTATATTTTTAGACATTTGAAATCAGCACTAAAAGTGCTTTATGATAGCATTCTTAAATTTAAATTTTGGAACTTCATATTTTTCGAAATGAAAATTCTTTTTTAGCCAGAGTAGGCCATGGATTACGTAAAATCGCGAACAATCGAACAAGAAATGCAAAACAAACTCCACTTGGCTCTAAAAATTTCTCATGACCGAATTATAGCACCAAACGTACTAAAACAATTGAAAACTATGTTTTCTAAATGGAATAATATGAGTTTTATTAACAATAACATTTATTTTTAAATTGTTTTACGTATTTTTGATTTTTTAAAAGCTACTTCTAAACGAAATGGCTAATATGATACATCGCTGGAAAGCCCTTTTGTTGTAGTTTTCAACTGTTTAATGAAACTCATATTGTTCAATTAAAAAAAAACAGTTTTCAATTGTTTTAGTACGTTTGGTGCTATAACTCGGTCATGAGAAATTTTTAGAGCCAAGTGGAGTTTGTTTTGCATTTCTTGTTCGATTGTTAGTGATTTTGTGTAATTCATGGCCTAGTTGGCTAAACATTTTTTTTTATTTTGAAAAAAAATAAGTTCCAAAATTTAGATTTAAGAATGCTACCATAAAGCACTCTTAGTGCTGATATCAAATGTCTAAAAATATACAGGGTGTTCCATTTAAAAAACCAAAGTTGTGTATCACTTAAAAATAGGAGGCCATGGCTTAAATTGGTTTACGTCAATTTTTAGGTTGTATACTAGCATTTAAAACAAAAGAAATTTCTTTTCGATATCTCGATTATTAACGAAGTTACGAGCGGTCTAGCGATCTACAATCACCCTGTATATATTCTTATATTTGTTTAGCTTAGTTCAGTCTCAATCTACGCGTTCGAAAAGTGTCGTTTTTATAAAACTTTTACAGTTTGTGTGAAAACCTGAAACATTGCTGTGCATAATAAAGAAACTGTTGGATAACAGGTAACATAATTTTCATAAATACGTTAATGATACTCTATATGTATAATAATTAGTTTTTTCTATATTGTCGATAGCGTAGTAGCAACGTTTTCATAAGTTTACTTTCTCGTTTGACCATTGATCGGACGAGTAGAGTATTATACATTGTCCGAAACATCATCCAAGATGTATGACGTACACGTTTTAACTAATATTTTGTCTCAACGTGAGTTTAAAACCATAGACGATGCTGGTAAAGTATTACCTCCCTCTAATAATGTTTTTAAAAACATTTCTGAGAAAATGTTGGAAAAAGGTTCCGCTATGAGTGCCAAACACATTCACACTGTAGTAAAAACACATTCACACTGTAGTAAATGTAAATCGAAGAGGCAAGTAATAGCAAGCAAACGTTCGATGTAAAACTAAGAGAGATACTAATTTTTTTACTAAACTATCAAAACTTAAAGAAATTGCATTCAGGACATTGGTTTAGCAAACACAAAAAACCTCATAACTTTTTTACTTCAAGTCTTTTAAAAAAATGTTATTAGAGTTATCGATAGAACTCGCCGGGGTGCTACTAGAACTCCCATTAGAACTAACGGAACTTAAAAAAATTAAAAACATTTTTTTCAGGTTTATAAAAAAAATATTTTTTTGAAAATCTTTTTTTTTGTTAGAGTTCTAGTAGCACCCCGGCGAATTCTATCAAAAAGTATCATGACATTTTGCAATAAATATGACTGAAAAACAGTTATAGTGGTATTTGTCCGAGGAAAATGTGAAGTTAGCACCCCAAATTTTCTATCCCCATTTTTTTCTCTTAAATACATAGAACTATTTTTTAAAATAGCAAGGAACTCTAGAACTCTTTGGGGTGCAACGGGAACTCTTGAAAAATATAACATTTTTTGAAGTTGTGGTGCTAACTTCACAGGGGTCATCACTTTCTTCTATTGGGGTATCAGTATAATATTCTGAATGTTTGAATTTTGAAAGTTCCGCTACAAATAGTTTTCAAGAATTAATTCCAGACGAAAGTTTCTTCCAATTTGTATTTGACAACGCCGACGTCAATACTCGCACAATTGATGGTCATGGTACCTTTCATTCCATGGGCGGTATAATCTGTATCACCCTTTCATCACCAGTTGATATGTACCACGTTCACAGGCCAAAAGGGAGGATACAAGCAAGTGATATTGGACATTTTGGGAGTATACCAGTTAAAGTAAAAAAACAACAATGAAATCAAAATCGTTATCAAACCATACATTCTATTTTCTGCATTATTTCTTAAAAAAAAATCAATATGGCCGTCATTTTTTCCAACTTGCTATTATCTGTTTCCATGTGACTTCTGTCAGCATTTTAAGGACATTACTGCCAGTACATTTCCGTTGAGAAATACTTGTAACAATTTTTTTCCATCTCACCTGCCAATTTCACTGGGCTATATGGTAAATGCCTAGACAACTTACAGTTCCGAAGAATTATTCTAATTTCTTTGCTTCAAAAATATGGGAAAAGACCTAGTGCTAGTGGACCTCCACCATCTTTTGTTTCTTCAGCATGTTGCATCCACGGACATGTGATTATCGCCGATCAATCACGAAGAAAGTGAGCTTTATGTATAAGTAAAACTGCTAAAGCTTGCAACAGAAGTCAAGTTGCTTTGCATGACAAATGTATCCTAGACTATCAGAAACCGTAATAGCTTCTTTAAACTTTATGTATCTTTAACTTGTTAATTATTTGTAAAAAAGTAGTTCCAATAAAAAAACTATCTTCATCTAGGAGAACGTTGTATAAAACGAGATCCTCTCTAGAACCTAAATAATAATTAGAGAAGAATAGGGAAAACGCCGTTATACATTTTGATTGGTGGCTCATTTTTGGCACAGTTTACTAAATTAAATATATTTATAAATTTTTTAATTGTCATTTTGACTGAAAGCTGTCCTCAGAGCATATAAACAACTAAATGATAAATCTGTCGAATATGTATTTTGGAATAAGCCCAAGGAGCTGCTTGCACGACTTCGTTTACTACTTGCCGCAAATGCAGCCGGTAACAATAATTTACAAAATATGAATGAAATTTATTCTATTATATCGGAATTGCGTGAAGAGGGCATTATTGCATAAATGCTGTCAGATTTCGTAGAATTGTATTACTTTTGGTTAGACATCCCTCGTAGTAGTAGTAGTATAGCAGCGGTAACAGCGGCGACAACAACAACAAAGTAAAGATGGTAGTTGATAAGTTTGGAAGAGAATATCAACATGTAAGTGTCAACAATGTTAAAGTACAACAACGGCTACGAGGGCCGGCCGGTGTTGGCTTCAAATTATTGCCCGACGGGAATTTCAATATTGAAGGTAAAAGAATTGCTAATGTTGGCGATCCACAAGAAGATTGTGATGTAGTAAATAAAAAGAGCACTTTAATTGTAAACGACGAGCAAAATATTATTAACATTCGAAAAAGGAGATTAGTGGAGGCTGCAGATCCAATCGACGATTCAGACGTGTCAACTAAAAAATATGTTCAATTGGCTCTTCATGCATCCGCTAGAGAGCTATTAGTAAAATGTTTAACATTTAATGCTGACCACGGCAGAGACGGCAGCGGCGGCGGCCCTAAGTTCAATGCTAAGAACAAACGAATCAGACAAGTAGCAACTCCTGTCGATGAAAGTGATGTAGCTAACAAAAAATACGTAGATGTCGGCATCGGGCTCGGAAAAAAGAGCTGCCTAAAATTGGATGCTAAATCGAAATCATATTTTGACGCTAAAAATATGCGAATAACGGCGCTTGCTGAGCCTGTAGCAGAAACTGATGCTGTCTATAAAAAGTATGTAGATGGAAAAGTGGAAGCAATAATAGCTGCGAGTGCTTTAATCGTAAACGAGGCGCAAAATGTTATTAACATTCGAAGCAGAAGATTAGTCCAAGCTGCAGATCCAATCGACGATTCAGACGTGTCAACTAAAAAATATGTTCAAGCGGCTCTTGCTGCGGCCGCTGGAGATATACTAGCAAAATTTTTAACATTTAATGCCGTTAGCGGCGGCGGTCGTGGCGGCGTAAAGTTCAATGCTAATAATAAGCGAATCAGCCAAGTAGCAGCCCCTGTCGATGAAAATGATGTAGCTAACAAAAAATATGTAGATAACGGAATTGGAAAACAACAAGCCCTAAACCTAAAATTGGATGCCAAATCGAAATCATATTTTGACGCTAAAAATAAGCGAATAACGTTACTTGCTGAGCCTCTAGCAGAAACCGATGCAGTCTATAAAAAGTATGTGGATAGGAAAGTAGACGAAATAGTAAATACCAGTGCGCAAACAGTAGTAGACGCTAATCAACTCAGCTTATTAAAAGACGCTGTTATAATTTCAATGAATGCATGTCAAGTTCTCCTTAAACGATCCAGCAGTTTGCACAAACACCTGGGCATATCGCTGCCATCCGAAAAGACATCTGATCAACCTTTAGATTTAGAAGAAACAATAGAGATGTATAAGAAGTTGTTATACTTTCAATGAAATCGCATACTATCTTTCCAGCCTCAACATTCGACGCGTACCAATCGCCCTCGTCGTTCTCCCCTTTTAGAGTAGATACTAGTAGACTAAACACACTCAATCTGCGTAAAACTGCGCTGCAGTAGTATTGAAATAATAGCGCGATGTCTAAGAAATTGGAAATCGTCGAAGAATTGCATCGCAATGCAAGAAAGAATTTTGTAAGACGGCGTACCACAATTAAAGGATATTATGACTTATTTCAAGCAGATTTGGCAGAATTTATTCCCTACGCAAAAACAAATAAAGGCTATCGTTACATATTATTGGTAATTAATTGCTTTTCTAAATTTCTGTGGGCGCGTCCTTTGAAAACTAAAAATGGGATAGAAGTCGCTAAAGCGATGGGGAATATTTTAAAGAATCAACAGCCTCCACGCAATTTACAAACAGATAATGGGAAAGAGTTTTACAATACGCATTTTAAGAAATTAATGCGTAAATGTAATATTATTCACTATTCAACGTATAATACCGTCAAAGCTGCGATTGTCGAAAGAGTTATTAGAACACTCAAAAGCAAATTGTATAAAAAGTTCAGTTTACGCGGAAATTATAAATGGTTTGATATACTTCAAGATACAGTTATGTTGTATAATAAGAAGAAACATAGAACGATTCAAATGGCTCCGATAGATGTTAAACCTGATACGGAATTATTAGCCTACAAGGACAAAAATTTTAAAATAAATCGGCGCAAACCTAAGTTCAAAATTGGAGATGTAAGAATTAGCAAGCACAAGGGCGTATTTTCTCGAGGATTTACGCCAAACTGGTCGTTGGAATTATTTGGCATTACAAAAGTTCAAGAAACCGATCCTGTTACATATAAACTAGAGGATTCAAAACATAATCCCATTTCTGGAGCTTTCTACCAACTGGAGCTGCAAAAAACTAAACATCCTGACACCTACTTGATCGAGAAGGTTTTGAAAAAAGGAAATCGAGTTTACGTAAAATGGTTGGGACTCAATGAGAAATCGTGGATTGATATGAACGACCTTTTACTGCAGGAGGATAGGGGGGATGGTGGAGGAGGAGGAGCAGAATAAAATTGCCATGAAGTAATATCTATAAGCTGCATTATTTAAAAGTATTTTTAAGAATGTCTATTTATTTATTTTATTTCAAAAATTATGTGTAATACTTAATTTAGTGATATTGAAATGTAATTTATGTTTTAAGAAAATAAATGCTATATTAAGTTAATTTCTTGTTTTATTTCCTATACCTGCACATTGGTGCCATCGCGCATGCCGCCAAGTCAGCGCTTCAACTCTTATATTAATATAATAATTCGTGCAAACACATACCTACACACAAACGCACACACGCACAGAATAAAATACAAAATTGTGGGGGAAAATATATATATTATTCACTGTAGCAAATTTCTACTGCAAGTTCTGTAACTAACGCGCCGGTTATTTGATTCGACTCTCCGAAATTTCAAACGCCCAAGAATAAAATTACTGCAGCGCGTCGACATTCTGCTCTGATAGTGCGTCAAGAAGCCAAAGTGTCCACAGCTGTCGGCGAATCACACCGCGGTGCAGCTGAAATTTTCCGAAGGCTTGAGCGAGGGACGAAAGAGGAAAAAATGCAAATCGGGTAGAAAAATTCTGACGCTGAGGAATATGTGCGTAAATATTTTTAATTTTAGTTTTACTTTGTGTTAGAGTAAGTAGTGTGCATGCTAGGAGTCGAGCGCAAGTAGCAAGTATATTTTTATTGTGCGGCATAATTTTTAGAGAAAGTTTTGCAAAAAAAGCAGCGCTCGCTACTTGTGGAGAAGCTATTATTGAAAATATTCGATTAGAATTCAAACCATTTTAAACATTAAAATAAATTTAACTATGAATTCTAGCGTAACAAGCGTTCTTAACTATAAAAATGTATATTTAATTTTTAAAATTATACAGATTGGAAAACAAGCCCCAACCACGCCGTGGCGCAGCTGAAATTTGCCGAAGGCTTGAGAGCGAGAGGTCGGAAGAGGAAAAAAGGCAAATCGGTGTAGAAAAATTCTGACGCTGAGGAATATATCTGCTCGAGGCTGCGAAAATACGTATATATTTTTAATTTCTGTGTATTTACTTTTATTAGTAAGTAGTTTCATTTAGAAATTTATATAAAACTTTTGCTAAATTTTATTTCATTGCTGTAATGGCGCATAATTCCCCCGAGTTAAACATAGACATAGATCGGCGTGTAGAAAAATGCAACGGTCGCATACATTGGTATTTTGACAAACAGGCGACTTCTGGCGGAGTTGCTCAACTATCTAAAAGTTGCACTGACGAATGTAGCGTTTTTAATGCTATTATAACAGTGGATCTTGTCTTCATGCGAGAAACTCTCGCAAATTATTCTGACTATTATTTAGCTCAACTAATTTCCGATCGATTAAGAGACATTCGTGAGCATTATGTTCAAGTTCATAGCACCATTAGAGCAGAACTCAAAAATTCATTTAAAATATTGCTAAAATTACGAGAAACTAGATTTGATTTACATGCTACTAAAACAGCCGAACGTGTTCTCTTATTGCAAGAATTTCATTCTTATTTTACTGACGCTGAGTTGCCTCAAATAATTTTATGGCATTTAAAAGAAATTCGCAAGTATTATCTTAGAGTTAATGCGAGTATTAGATCAGACCTCAAAACGTCTTTTGAAATATTACAAAATTTGCGGAAAACTAGATTAAAATAAATTTAACCTTTAATACAGAGTTTTCCGATTGCTTTTCACCGTGCATCAATTGTGTTTCACTATTTGTCAAATGTAATTCCCATTTGTCAATATTCCAGCATTATAGCTACATTTCAATAATTGCATTGTATTTGCCAATAAATTTATAAAATCAATTTTGTATTTTAAAATAAATTATTATCAATACTGGATCGCATGATAATAAAATGCATATTAATCTGTGTCTAGTGAAATGCGCTAATTTTATACTTATTTTGCAAAATATATTTTTTAATATGCGCCTTCTATATTTGTATATGTGCTTATATTCTAACTCTATAGTTATGTTTAACAATAAATTGGCTGTTATAAATGTTTTTTTATTGTTCGATGTTTGAAATTTCGGAGAGCAGAAGCAAATGGCCGACGCGTAAGTTACAGAACTTGCAGTAGAAATTTGTTATACCGCATTGCCTTGAGCTCATTACAAAATTGTCGAAGAATTGTGTAAATGATCAATGCTTGGATCATATGATAATAAATGCATACGCCTAGTGAAATGAATTAATTTTATTTGTGCATGGGCTTATATTCCAGCTTTATAGTTACATTTCAATAATTGCATTGTATTTGCCAATAAATTTATAAAATCAATTTTGTATTTTAAAATAAATTATTTACAATACTGGATCGTATGACAATAAAATGCATATTAATCTGCGTGTACTTATATTCTAACTCTATAATTACATTTTAACAATTGTATTGCATTTTGAAAATAAACTTATAAAAGCAGAAGCAAATGGCTAAAAGTTTGACCGACGCGCAAGTTACAGAACTTGCAGTCGAAATTTGTTATACCGCATTGCCTTGGGTTCATTACAAAATTGCCGAAGAATTGTGTAAATAATCAATGCTTGGATCATATGATAATAAATGCATACGTCTAGTGAAATTAATTAATTTTATTTGCGTATGGGCTTATATTCCAGCTTTATAGTTACATTTCAATAATTGCATTGTATTTGCCAATACATTTTTCGGAGAGCAGAAGCAAATGACCGACGAGTAAGTTACAGAACTTGCAGTAGAAATTTGTTATACCACATTGCCTTGGGTTCATTACAAAATTGTCGAAGAATTGTGTAAATAATCAATGCTTGGATCATATGATAATAAATGCATACGTCTAGTGAAATTAATTAATTTTATTTGCGTATGGGCTTATATTCCAGCTTTATAGTTACATTTCAATAATTGCATTGTATTTGCCAATACATTTTTCGGAGAGCAGAAGCAAATGACCGACGAGTAAGTTACAGAACTTGCAGTAGAAATTTGTTATACCGCATTGCCTTGAGCTCATTACAAAATTGTCGAAGAATTGTGTAAATGATCAATGCTTGGATCATATGATAATAAATGCATACGCCTAGTGAAATGAATTAATTTTATTTGTGCATGGGCTTATATTCCAGCTTTATAGTTACATTTCAATAATTGCATTGTATTTGCCAATAAATTTATAAAATCAATTTTGTATTTTAAAATAAATTATTTACAATACTGGATCGTATGACAATAAAATGCATATTAATCTGCGTGTACTTATATTCTAACTCTATAATTACATTTTAACAATTGTATTGCATTTTGAAAATAAACTTATAAAAGCAGAAGCAAATGGCTAAAAGTTTGACCGACGCGCAAGTTACAGAACTTGCAGTCGAAATTTGTTATACCGCATTGCCTTGGGTTCATTACAAAATTGCCGAAGAATTGTGTAAATAATCAATGCTTGGATCATATGATAATAAATGCATACGTCTAGTGAAATTAATTAATTTTATTTGCGTATGGGCTTATATTCCAGCTTTATAGTTACATTTCAATAATTGCATTGTATTTGCCAATACATTTTTCGGAGAGCAGAAGCAAATGACCGACGAGTAAGTTACAGAACTTGCAGTAGAAATTTGTTATACCACATTGCCTTGGGTTCATTACAAAATTGTCGAAGAATTGTGTAAATGATCAATGCTTGGATCATATGATAATAAATGCATACGTCTAGTGAAATTAATTAATTTTATTTGCATATGGGCTTATATTCCAGCTTTATAGTTACATTTCAATAATTGCATTGTATTTGCCAATAAATTTATAAAATCAATTTTGTATTTAAAAATAAATGCATATGCGCTAATTTTATACTTATATTTGCAAACATATTTTCTAATATGTACTTCCTATATTTGTGTGTGTACTTATAATCTACCTTTATAGTTACATTTTAATAATTGTATTGCATTTTGAAAATAAATTTATAAAAACAATTTTGTATTTTATTCTATGCGTGTGAAATGCGCTAATTTTATACTTATTTTTGCAAATATATTCTCTAATATGTACTTCCTATATTTGTGCGTGTACTCATATTCTACCTCTATAGTTACATTTTAATAATTGCATTGCATTTTGAAAATAAATTTATAAAAACAATTTTGTATTTTATTCTATGCGTGTGTATGTGTATGTGTGCTGTACGAATTATTATATTAATATAAGAGTTGAAGCGCTGCCTGGTTGGCATGTGCGTTGACACCAACGTGTAGGTATAGTAAATAAAACAAGAAATTAACTTAATATAGCATTTATTTTCTTAAACGTAAATTACATTTCAAGCCTACTAGTATCTAGCCTAAAAGGGTAGAGCGTCGAGGGTGATTGCTATGCGTCGAATATTGAGGCTGGTAAGGTAGTATGCGATTTCATTGAAAGTATAACAACTTCTTATACATCTCTATTGTTTCTTCTAAATCTAAAGGTTGATCAGACGCCTTATCGGATGGCTGCGATATGCCCAGGTGTTTGTACACCGGATCCATTTGAATTGTTCTATGCTATGTCTTATTATAAACATGGCTACATTTTGAAGTATATCGAGCCTAGGAGGTTAATAATAATAATAATAATAAAAATATGTTACGATGATGATTACAGCGGGCTAGACCGAATTTCGCTTGCTCGCTGCTGAGGCAGTCAAATCAATAATCGATTGCAAATAGGTAGTATGCGTGCAAACAAAAAGCAAGAGATTAGCAATTGGCCGCAAGTTGATAGCGCCCAAGGTTCATTATTTAAAAGATGTTTTTAAGATTGGCTGTTTAATAAAATACAAGTGTTCATGCTATAAATTGGTGCGTTAATTTAAAACATTTTTCGCAGAAATTATTTGTACATTTAGCGCATTTTAAATAAGTCTTGTTTGTTTGGTCGAACGCTTGCTGCAGAAATTTCAATCCGAAACTTGTCGCAGCGATTTATAATTGCAAATAATGCATTTTAATCTGCTCCTTCTATATTTGCGCATATGTTTTACATTGTATTTACATATCAATACTTGTATTGTATCATATGTTAATAAATTTATATTAATCTACATCTCCTTAAATGCAGCAATTTAGCATTATTAACCTGAATTGCATTATTGTTTGTTTTATTTGACTTGCACACACGATGAAGAACTTGTTGTAGAAACTTGCTACGTTGGCGGCTACTTGCAGGCATAGGAAATAAAGCAAGAAATTAACTTAATAGATCATTTATTTTCTTAAACGCAAATTACATTTCAATAGCGCTAAATTAAGTATTCCACATAATTCTTCAAATAAAATAAATAAATAGAGACATTCGTAAAAATGATTTTAAATAGCGTAACTTATAGTTGAATCCTTTAGATTATATGCAGCCATGTTATAAATTCGTGCGTTACTTTAAAACATTTTTCGCAGAAATTCTTTGCGCATTTAGTACATTTTAAATAAGTCTTGCTTGTCGAACGTTGTGCTTTCATCCTGCCGTACTCTTTAGATAAACGTTTGTAGCAAACTACACACCTTCGCCTATTTTTAGAGCGTTCTAATGCGTGCACCAAAGGCTCTCGAGAAATTTCTGCAGCCGTTTCTTCACTTTCGAAGACTTCACTTTGGGAGTCGCTGTTAAGCTGTGCGTCGTCTTCTACAAGTCTCAGTGACGGGGTTGGGAATTGTTTTCCAACCTGCTCGAGCCCCAAAAATACCAGGTACAGCCGCCTTTGGTTCAGAGATGTTATATCATCTTCCGTGAGGACATCTACTAGCCTTTTCGGCAAAAGTAGGGTACCATGCTCCAATTCGCATAATATAAATTTGAAGATGTCTTGTTTGGCAAATCCCGACTTCAGTTTTAAAATGCGGTATTTTCTGTTTAATTCCAACTCTCCAGCCTGCAGCTTCACCTTCCGGGAAATGACACTAACATTATTCAATTTGCTTAGATCCATTTTAAATTTGATTAATCGCTACTCACAGAGAACAGCTTCGTAAGAGCGGATAGTAGCTTGCAATCGCCGCCAGCTGTGGTCACACTTTTGGATTCTTGATACACTATCACAGCCGAATTTCGACGCGCTGTAGCAATTTTATTATTCTTCGATGGCTGAAATTTCGCAGAACTGAAGCAAATGGCTAAAGTTTGAGCGGGCACGTAAGTTACAGAATTTGCAGTAGAAATTTGTTATAGTGAATGCTTTTCCCCATCACACGCCCCATATCCAAGCTAGATGCGCACCGGATGCAGCTGTTTACAGCCCCTTCACAGGTCTGGAACGGCATGTTGCAACACGATTGAAAATAATTAATTCATAAAAGCAGGTGTTATGGGATGAGATTTACGATCCGAATGCAGGTGCGCCGGATGCAGCTGCGCGATGTTATCGGGCGACATTTACGACATGCAGGTGCGCCGGATGCAGCTGTCAGGTGTTATGGGGTGAGATTTACGATCCGGATGCGGGTGTGCATGCAGCTGTTCACAGCCCCTTCACGGACATGAGCGCGATGTTATCGGGCGAGATTTACGACATGCAGGTGCGCCGGATGCAGCTGTCAGGTGTTATGGGGTGAGAATTACGATCCGGATGCAGGTGCGCATGCAGCTGTTCACAGATCATTCACAGACATGTTGCAGCGCGATTTGGGGTGAGATTTATGACATGCACCGGATGCAGCTGCACGATGTTATCGGGTGAGATTTACGATCCGGATGCAGGTGTGCATGCAGCTGTTCACAACCCCTTCACAGATCTGGGGACCACCTGCATGCATATTCGAAGAGCTAATTTAAATATTTATTCAAATTTAAAATAATTCATAAAATTGCGGCTCATATGTTGCATTTTAAAATCAACGCATTTACACACAGCATGGTGTGTCAATAGTAACAATCAAACCCTTATGGAAGCGCATTGTGCATTTATAAGAATAAAAACATTATAACAGCTTTCTTAAGCTCAATTTGAATCGGCAAATCATTGCTGCAACTAACACACAGATAATTTTTATTTAAGCGAACTAATCCGCTGTATAAGGCTGAGATAATGACCAGCTAAAATGGGCACTGCAAATTCGAACAATCGCAAAAATTCAGCAAGTAGGCTTGCAATAAAGCCTTGTTCTGACTAGGCTAGTAATTTAGTCAAGTGGCGAGTAATTTAGTTACTAAATGCGTGCGAACTATCTAAATTTAGTCGAGTATTTAGTAAAGTGATTTAGGCAAGTCAATCCAAATATTTCTATTTTTCACGGGTGAGTAGCACCCCCACCACGCTTCACTGTTTACTAACGTATCTACTCAACAAGTGTGAACCTGTTTTTTAGTCAAGTGCATTAGTGGTGAAATTATTTTACTGTACAGTTCGTTTGCAGTACAGTTTCTGTGCGGATCTATTAATATTTTACGAACTGTTTTACGATTATACCAAAATGTCATTTCGTTGGAGCGAAGATACGACTACAAAATTTGTAGAACATTATTTAAAACATGAGTGTTTATGGAACATCAAATCAGATGCTTATAAAAATAAACAAATAAAGAACTCTGCATATGAAGATTTGGAAAAAACAATGAACATATCTGGATTTAAAGAGAAAGAGATTAAATCAAAAATTAAAAATCTCAGGTAAGTAAAGACTTTTAATACCTACATTATTTTATTATAGAATTTTTTTGTAGTAATAATACAAGAATTATAAATAATTATAAATCAACCTTACTATAATCATTTTACGGTTAAAATAGTATTTTATGTAAACACGTTTTCAGATCAACCTACTCCCAAGAATTAAAAAAGATCAAGGATTCCAAGAAATCTGGAACTGGGACTGACACAATTTACGTCCCGACAATAAAATGGTTCAAAATAATGGATGAATCACTACGAAATATTAATTCAACATTAACGGAAAGTGAAAGCAATCTGGTAAGTAAAATTAAGTTTTTAATAAACCATTCTTGTCTGCCATTCAACTGAGCCCTCTCCCACAAAATAATCTGCATATCTATCTCGAAGATCTGTAGCACTTCTTGATGAACGATTTGATGAAGAGTGTAGTATTGGTTTGAAACCTTGAGAATTCAACTCCTGCCTCCACGTACCAGGGATCACATTCCCTGCATTAACATTTTCTTGATCTGTTGTATATTCCAACTGTCTGTTCTGCAATTTAGTTTGCCTGAGCCAATTATGTAAAGCGCAACATGCTTTAACAATGACAATAACTTTATCAGGGCTATAGGGCATTGGTTTTTCAAACAGTCTGAATCTGGCAGCTAGTATGCCAAAAGCGTTTTCCACTATCCTTCGAGCCCTTGACAATCGATAATTGAATATCTTTTTCTTTAATGTTAATTGATTTCCTGGGAAAGGTTTAAGTAGATAGTTTTTGGAGGGAAATGCATTATCTCCAACTAATATGTGGCCATCTGGAAGC
The DNA here is from genome assembly GCA_940337035.1 of Agriotes lineatus. Lineage (NCBI taxonomy): Eukaryota > Metazoa > Arthropoda > Insecta > Coleoptera > Elateridae > Agriotes > Agriotes lineatus. The sequence goes on along the minus strand of CALNHX010007095.1, from coordinate 17,794 downwards.
ATGCCTGCTTCTAATGCTCGATACAAACTGCTGTTGCGGAATACCCCTCCATCAGAAACCCTCCCATTACATCCTATGTCAATATAACTGAAGCAATATTTATGATCTACAACAGCTAATAAGATGATACTATTTGAATTTTTGTAATTGTAGTATAAACTTCCTGAATCAGGAGGAGCTTTTATGACAACATGTTTACCGTCGATTGCTCCGCAGCATCCCGGAAAGTTCCATTCATTGCAAAAACCATTCTCAATTGTTTTCCACTCTGCCATGGCAGGAATCTAAAACAAAAATTACTGTATATCTTTGATAGTTAGTAACAAACATTTATTTCATTTTCAGCCTAACGAAAACAGTGCAGACATTGACACAGACAACAATATGGATGCTGAGGAAAACATATCTGAAGGGAACAATAGTAGTAATAATTTTCGTGAACCCGAACCAAAATCTAAACCTATGGCTAAAAAGAAAAGACTTTCCCAGCTTACAAGTATGGTTAGTCAATTAAAAGAAATTACCGAGACTGTAAATACTAAGACTACAGAAGAAGAAAATGAATTTGAGGTTTTTGGAAAGCATGTCGGACTTCAGCTGAAGGCAATGCCTTTAATAGTAGCACTAGAAGCGCAGGAACATATACAACTGTATATAAATCAAATTCGACGTCAGCAGCTACAAAATGCATCTAAACAAAACAGGTACAATCGCTCATCCACACCATCTTCATTTGAATCGCAACCTTCGCCATCAAACAGTATCACTTCAAACCCTACTTCAACATATTATACTGAAGATTATTATTCTGAGGAACAGCACTCGCAAGAAATACCATTCCCACCGCAATATTCTACAACAGACGGTTTTAACCTGGGTAACATACTTGCAGAAGCAATGACAGATGCAGATGTTTAAACCTTTAAGTTCTTTAATTAATAAAAATGTTTTTTCATCTAAGAATTTGTAATTTATTTGATCTTACCTGGATGTATTCTTCCAGTGATTTATAAATGGCTTCACAAACATCTAATAGGAACTCTGAAATACTTGATTTCCCAAGTCGAAAGAGATGTGTCAGGGTCCTTAAACTACATCCAGTAGCAAGAAGGTAGAGAACTGCTTGTAGTTTTGTTCTTGCAGGAATTGCAGATCTTAACTGGGTATCTTTGCGTTGAATTGAAGACTGCATTTTCATCAATAGAAAATTAAAACAACTTTCCGTCATCCTCAACGTAGCGAAGTATTCTTTGGGGTCTTCCAATGCTATTTCCATTATAAGACCGTTTGAAGCTCCTAGTTCGTGTCTTCTATTAATCCATTTCCGTACCCACATTTTCTTTTTCTTTATCTCATTAATTTCTTCCTCCACCGTTTCAAAAATAGTTTTTGTAATAAGATTTATTATTGTATTTATTCTTTTACGTTGCTCTCTCTTCATTTTATTCATTTTAGGTGCACCAAGTATTATTACTGCACAATTACTAATGAACTTTACTCGACCAGTAATCTGAACACTTTTCGACTTACCCGACTAGTTTTAGTAACTAAATTACTCGCCACTTGGCTAAATTACTAGCCTAGTCAGAACAAGGCTTAAAGCAGCCTGCCCAATTTTGTTTCTTAAACGAGTCTTGCTGCAACTAACGCCTATTTAAATTGGCTCTTCGAAAATGCATGCAGCAGGTGCGCCGCCGGATGTGGTCGTGAAACCTTATATTTTATCCCTCGAAGTTATTTAAAATAATTAATTCATAAAATTACGGCTCATATATTACATTTACAAAATAAACGGCGTGGCGCGCCCTTAGAATCCAATAGTAACAATCAAACCCTTATGGAAGCGCGAATTCCGCATTGCGCGTTATAAGAATAAAAACATTTATAACAGCTTTCTTAAGCTTAACATGAATCGGCAAATCATTGCTGCAGCTAATACCTTGTACAGATAATTTTTATTTAAGCGGCTGAGATAATGACCAGCTAAAATGGGCACTGCAAATTCGAACAATCGCAAAAATTCAGCGAGTAGCCTTGCAAAAACGCAGCACGAACCCTACACCATCGTAAATCGAATCAATCGCTACAACTAACCATCAGCAACAAATCGTTGCCAGGTGAAAGGCCATTTGCCGGCAGTGGGCCACGGGCCAATCGCAGGCCGGTTCAAGGACAGGGGGAGGGGATATGCCAAGAGGACGTCGGACCGCTGTGGGTACAACCAACCACTACCCGAGGGGCGGGACCTGAACTGCCGGGGAGGGGAGAAGTAGGCGGTGGCACAACCAACCACTACCCGAGGGGCGGGACCTGAACTGCCGGGGAGGGGAGAAGTGGGCGGCGTCTGCCGGCTGTGTGAGAGGCTGTCCCAGAACTCTCATACCATGTTATTCAAATGTGTCCCAGAACTCTCATAACTTAACTACTACTAGTCTTTTTAATGTTTACACAGCGTTTTCATATGCAAAATATCATCAAAATCATTTATCTGTTCGTGGTTACACTTGTAGACGTTTAATGAATCAGATTAAATGTCAGCTTGACAGTTCCCAATCGTCAGTTATCACATGCGGCAAGTAGGCCTCAAAACTGCCTGGTACATACCCTGTTAAACAGGCAATAAACTTTGCAAACGTTATTCCGTGGTTTCCGAAATCGCTTCTAAGCTCGAATTTACATTCGTCGGAAAAATGATACTCGCTTCTTAAACCTCCTACCAGGACGGTTGGCCAGTAACATTCCCTACTATAGCCAAACCATATGCAATGGCGAGATTATCACTTATATACCACGAAACCCCTTGCACTTTCAAATGCTGCCACACGTTTTTTTCCCAAACAAAACTGTTGTTTATTTTTTTTCTCTAGTAACGACCAATGCCAATCTGATATTAATTTTTATGAGTTATTATCGCATTAATCCCACTTGATCTCCTATTCAACATTTATATATCGTAGATTACTAGTATTAATATCATATGCTTTTAGCACGTAACAAGCTATAGAAGAAAACATCACGATATTGAAATTGCCTCCCCATACTACCCATTTGCTGCAGCCTCTAGAGAGTCTTTAAAAATTTTAAATCAAAGTGGGATGAAGGCTTAGTTGAATGGCAGAGAGAGCATTATGGATATAAATTAAATAGAGAATGCTTCAGTTCCATAGTTGGGAAGGTTTGGGCAAATTTTCCAAACAAATCAATATTACGAAGTTTTTAATTAAAAAGGTTGTTTGATAAAAATTTAGACTACCCAATAAACAGAGAAGTGATTGATCCAAAAAAAACATTTTAAAGATGATGATTACAGCAGTTATTTAAAAAAACAAAAGCAGAAACCTGCAGAAGGTGAGAATAGTGAGACTCCTCAAAAAATGGAAAGTAACGGCATTGAACAAGGAACTAGTTTTGAGTCTTTAATTTTACAAAAATTATCACTACCGCCAACTTCAATGAACAAGAAAAGAACGAGAATAAATTGTGCAGAGGTAGTGACAAGAGAAAGTTATTATAAAAGTGTGGAAGAGCTAGAGAAGAATAAAACGAAAACGATTTCTAAGACAACAAAAAAGAAAGGGAAGGCAGTTGTACTACCAGATGGAGTTGATGAGGATATAATAGAAATCATATATGAAGACTCAAGTGGAGATGAAGACATTATAGCATCACTTGAAGAGGAAGTTAAGGGTCAAGAAGAAGAAGATATGCTGATAGATCAAGTCATAGAAATTAATAAATGGGTTCTAGTGCCCTATTGGTCCACAAATAAAACAGCCGTTACTTTGCAGGCTTGGTCACTAAAATAGAAGAAGAAGAGTGTACAATCAAGTTTCTTAAACGTGAAAAAGATAAATTAGTATGGCCAAGGAAAAATGATGTGGATACACTACCTATAACAGATATTTATAAGGTTTTGCCAAACCCGAAGAGTGACAGACGAGGCAAAATATATATTTCCTGTAAATCTGATGGACTAAATATGTAATCAAATACATATATTTAATTTTTTTAAATAGCATTCTTTTTAAGTTTATTTACAATAATTTTATTGACAGGGAGGTGATCCATCATGCTGATAGTGGAGGTGTCTTAATTAGAAGCAATAAAACGCAGTAGTCTTCTCCACGTACATTTTACATGTACTGTTGAACCAAATCTTAAGTTGTGACCTCTTAAACTTCTTGGAAAGGTTTTCAAAGCGACGGACCAAGGTAGCTCGACTGGCTGTATTAACAGGGAGGTAATTTTATTGCTTTCTATACTTAATGAATACTTACTTACATTTAAGTAAAACTTGTTTCCTTTTTATACCTACTTACTTAAAAGAATAAAATTTATTTGAAAATCGTACGACACTCATTAATGACCAATAGAAAAATTAGTTCACAAGCCGTATCCAAGACAAAATCAAAATTTCTTGGAGGGTTTATGTCGTTACGATTTTCTTACCGAATCTGCATTCGAGCATTAATTCATATCCGAAAATTATTTTTCGTGCATTCAACAACGTCCTAATTTGCCCTCGCGTCCCACTCGGGAAAATTAATACGACGTTGTTGGAACGCACTCAAAAAAAATTCTGGAAAGAATTAATGCTCTTATGAGATTATATGTGAAAATATTTGAATTCTGTCACATTTACTCCCTTTAAATTGGTCACATATGTACTGAATGCAGTAATACTGTTTCTAATACAATATTTTTAAGTATGTCACATTTATCTGAATAAAGTGTCACATTAGGTACTGCTGATACTTAAAGCTAAAGCTGGTATGACACGATACTAAATTTATGCGAAAATTTACGAGTAAATTTTTTCATAAATTATTTTTAAAATTTTTGCATATTGCAAACAGAGAATTGTATAAGAAATTTACTAGTAAATTTATACGTAAATTATTTAGAAACACTTTTTACCCTAGTTTTAAGTGAATGTTGACCACAACCAAGGTTAACACAACCAGTGATGTCAGATCGTGGGATTTTTCTCATGCCATGGGATTTTTTGACGATTTTTTTTGCAATGGGAAAACGGGGAGTTTTGGACGAATTTATTTGTAATATGGGAAAAATAGGCTGAAATAAAAAACACGGAATTTTATGTAGATACGTTTTACGATATAAATTATAATTTATTAAATCAAGGTAGGCGTCGTAATTTATCATGGCTAACTAAAATTTATATAGCAAAGCTATCACGGCTATTCCATATGTGTCACTTTCATTGTTGTAAAATGTTCTTGTGACAATTGCCAACGCGTCTGGTTTTTGGCGCCATCAGGTGGTGAAATAGAGCACCTAAATGTGGTTCTGGTTGTTGTCTTTACTACAGATAATTTTTAGGTTATAAACGGTTTTAAAATAAATGTTTGTAATACCTACAAAAATTGAATTTGGATAATTTAAGTCTGCACGATCTTGAATTTTAACTGTTAAATGTGCCAGTAATTCGACATCTTCGTTTTCAGTTATGCTTGATGTAGTTGGAAATGCTGCAGAACTGGTGAAGTTACTATAATGTGCAATTTTTGAGAAAGGCAAAGTCTTCATAATACCACAGCGCAATAGCTGACGAAGAGCATGCCCAGCAATTCGAGCATCTGTTGCGTCATTTGAACTAACTTTCTATCGCATGTGTGAAATCATTGCCTCCACTGCATCCGAACTAAATGAACCTGTTAATACATAGTAAAAACCAGTTTCTTGAAGTAAAAATGTGATGTATAATGATGTACTTTTAGCAGTCAATTTCAAGACGTGAGCCTTATATTGTATAAACCTTGCAAGTTGAAACCTTTCGAGAGCATTTCCGCAGGAATGTAACAAAATCATAAATTAGTTACAGCTAGGCGTTTGACCAAATCTCTAGGAGAACTTGTAACTTGCCCTTCAGGCCCCAAATGTTATTTGCAATTTTTCATCTAAGCTAATTATTGTTACCCTTAGGTAAGTCATTCGCTCTAATATTAAGTATTGTCCTAACATTAATCATTTTTAGCCTTTTAATAATGTTACGTCTGATGATGACAATTTGTCGAAACTAGTCACGTACACACATTATATCCTATTCAACCGTTTGTAAGCAAATAAATTCGTGGGAAAGATTTCAAGTCCTTCATTTATTATTAAATCCAACCCCACTTTAAGCAGCAATGGATCAACTTCTATTCACCCAAATATTTCTTTGTAAGAAGTTCTAAGAGGTGTGCTGTTCTTAATGAAATTCAAGAGTATTTTGAATTTAAAAAAAATAAAATATTAAAACTGTCCACAACAGGATGGTTATTATGCTTGTGTTTAAAATTTGATGGCTATTTCATGCAAAATTAGATTCCCTACATGATAGAAGTGAACTACTGATGATTACCAAACATAACCTAAAATTATTTATGTATTATAAATAATACTCAATTTGTTAAATAAATAAGAGCAATAATTATCAGTTAATAGTAACAACGGAATAACACAAAATGAGTAAAAGTCGAGTCTGGACATTTTTTGAAATTATTTCAACCGACGAAACCAAAGCTGCTTGCTCCATTTGCAGCGATATAATATCAAGAGGTGGAACAGGAAAACAAGCTTCAACAACTCCACTTTTTAATCACTGAAAATATAAACATGCCGAAGAATATAAGAAACTTCAGGAAGAAAAACAAAATGTCAGCGAAAGTGCTTCTCAGAAAATCGCAACAGAAAAACAATTAACAATAAGTGAAAGTTTCAAACAATGTGGCAAATCGGCCAAGTGGCGTGCAAGTGATGCAAAATCGATTAAAATTACAGAAGCAATCGGAGAAATTATTGCTTTAGACAACCAGCCATTTTCGATGGTTGCCGACTTAGGTTTTGTTAACCTTTTAAATACAGTACAACCCAAGTATAACATACCTGGGAGGGTATATTTTCCAGAAACAGTTATACCTAAGTTGTATCAAAAATGCAGGGATATTATTTTTTCCCATATACAAGCTGCTACTATAATATCTTTGACATCTGATCTGTGGACATGCGAGATAACCAAGGAAAGTTTTATTAGTTGTACTGCCCATTGGGTAGACGAAGAATTTGTTCTTAAGCATGCCGTACTAAATACAAAACAATTTGTAGGGAGTCATACTGGGGAAAGCTTTGGAATGATTTGAAAAGAAATGTTGGCAGATTAGAAAGTGGACCATAATAAAAATTTTCTATTAATAAGAGATAATGGGCCTAATATAAAAAAAGATGCTAGAGAAGCTGGTTTTCAAAGTGAAGGTTGTTTTATTCACACCCTTCAACTTGTAATAGAAGATTCAATATTAACTCAGAGGGCAGTTACAGATATGATAGCTGTAAGTGGACGAATTGTCACGCATTTCAATCACTCTCCACAAGCATATTTTAAATTGCATAATATTCAGCAAGAAATTAAATTACCCAAACAAAAGTTAATACAGGACGTATTAACTCGATGGAATTCGACATATTATATGCTTCAACGTTTATTTTGTCAAAAAATGGCAGTGACTTTATACTTGAGTGATAATGAGGCACTTACATCACCTCCGCCAAATCAATGGAATCTAATGGAAACTGTTCTTAATTTACTACAACCAATTGAAGAAGTTACTAAGAACATAAGTTCGAATGAAGCATTATTAAGTGAAGTTATCCCAACCGTAGCTACCATCCAAAGATTTTTAAGTACCTACATCTAAAAATGATTTACTTTTTGGAGTGGGTTCAACGAAAGATGTAATAATTGACAATTTAAGTGACAGATTTAAAGAATTAAAATCCAATAAAAACTTCTTAGTTCCGATTTTTATAGACCCCAGATTCAACACAGCTTTTTTTAACAATATGGATGTAGATACAAATTCAATCATTAAGGAGATAGAAAGGCAAATAATGGAGAGAATAGAGTCCAATAAAAATAAAGTTTTGGAGGTAAACACAGTTTCGGACAATACCAAAGATGCCAGTAACGAAGAGGACAATTTGCCATTAGCGGAAGTACGACAGCCAAAAGCAAAATTACGAAAATTAAATGCCCATAAATCTATATGGGACTGTTTCACTGAAATTGCAGTCTTCCAACAATAAAAGTGCAACTAGTAGTAGTACCCCAATAGATGAAATTAAAAAGGAACTAAGTAGCTACAAAGACGAACCAATTATTAACAGAAAAGAATCGCCTTTTATCTGGTGGAAAAAGAACCAGAAAAAAATCCCTCTTCTTCAAAAAATTGCAAAAAAGTATTTATGTACTCCAGCTAGCAGTGTCTACAGTGAGCGCCTATTCTCAGAGGCTGGAAACGTTTTCGAAAAAAGAGAAATCGTCTCAAACCAGAAAAAGTTGAACAATTAATTTTTTTGCACCACAATTTAAGATTGTTTAACGTTCAATAGAAAACAATATTTCTACTTTTACTTATAGATACCATTACTTTTATAATAGTTCCTTTTCGTGTTTAAGCTTTGTTAAAGCATTTTTACTATTTATCGTTTATTTTTACTTACAAGAGTTCATTTTCGTTTTCAAGCTTTTTGTAAACATGTAACAAACATACTTGTGCTTTTCCACATAATAAAAATGTCTATTATCTGTTTTTAGTTATAAGAGTAGTTTTATAAAAGTTTGTTGTCCTTTTGAAGTTTTTTAACATTTTATAGACTTGTGTTTTTCTTTACATAATAAAAAACGTCTAATACATTTAACTTGCTTCATTTTATAAATTTCTACAGTTAATAGTGGCTTTAGTAAATAATTAATATCCGGCCGGATACAAGCTCAAATCCGGCCTTACCGGATATCCGGCAAAAGCGGCCGGATAGCCGGATAACCGAATAACCGGATACTATCCGTGACATCCCTAATAATTTTAATGCTTCATTTCAATCTAGTAATGTGTTAATACACACCCTAAGTGAATCGTCCCTACACTACTAAAGCAGATTGCCCAAAACTTTATCAAACCAGAATATTTAGATAAAGATGACTTCACCAAACTAAACTTTAATAACCCACATTATTTTTTGGACTACAATGATATTTTTGTAGGACCGGATTGCAGTGAATTGTTAAACACTCTACCCTCAGACAATGAGAAACAAAAATTTTTAGCCGACTGTTTAAAATTTTATATAAGAGCAGTTTGTGAAATGCAAGCAAACTACCATTAGACAATATTTTTAAACAATTTATATTTTTAATACCAAAAATGCCTTAACCCAATCCTTTAGACAAACAAATCCTAATATAAAAAACATTTGTTCAAAAAATTTTGAAAATTACAATGTATACGATAGCAGAAAAGCACTAATTGAATGGCGTTTAATGCCTACAGGCATCACAAAAGATACAAAAACAAATCTCAATGTAATTAATAATATAGATAAATTTTGGCATGAAATATCTGTGTTAAAAAATGGAGACGGAACTGTATTGTTTAAAAACATATCTGGTTTAGCAAAACTAGTTTTAGCTTTACCACATAGTAATGCAGAAGCAGAAAGAATATTTTCTGTAGTTATCGATGTTAAAACAAAAACACGCAATCGAATTGGGCATGCTGCACTAAATGCAATATGCGTAATTCGCTCTAGTTTACACGGTACAAATGTTGATTGTGTTAATTATGCAGGCGAGTCAAAGCATCTCAACCTACATAACATTAAAAACTTATATTCTCTTAAGTAAGAGTTTGGAAGCGAGATCATTATTTACCTATACATTTATTATGTACAAAAGTTGATTCATTATTATATGATTTATTTATCATTTATTTAATGTACTACCTACCATTCTTTATATTTTATATATCGTTAAGTTAGTGTTCTCAGTTTACTACCATTATAATACTTTATTATAAAATTTATTGTGTATGATGATCCTTATTGTTCATGTCGAATGAAATATTATGTATTTATTTACAGAATTCTGAATTTCAGTTAATAAACATTGATCTCGGTTTTAATATTAATTTTGTGTTCGTTATGGAAGTGTATAATATGGCAAAACAAGAATATTACTGAATGTGGGAATGGGGATATGGGAATTTTAATCAAACATGGCGGGAATTTTTATAAGCGCCATCTGACAACACTGAACACAACATAACCGTATTGTTCTGCGAATCTGCGACGTTACCATTTTGCAAATTTGGTGTAAGCACATGTTTGAACTTCATTGCTCTGCCGTTTAAATTGTTGTTTTTAAATTATTGTTTCTGTTAAATTGTTATTGTCTTTGTTAAATTGTTTTTGTTATTGTCTTTGTTATCGTCCTTGTTAAATTACTGAAATTTTGTTGACATTGTGTTTTGAAAATAGTAGTAATGTCGTGGTCACGGGAACAGGCCCAATTGTTAATTGACCAATATAAAACTTGGCCATGCCTGTACGCAGTAAAATCAAAAGAATATAAAAACAAGCATACACGATTGAGAGCCCTTGAAAGCATCCAGCAAAATTTAGAGGTTGTGAAGCCAAACGTAACAATAAATGAAATAAAACATAAATTTCAAGGGTTAAAAACCAACTTCCTAACGGAACATAGGAAGTCCGAGCGATCTTTTAAAAGTGGTACAGGAGAAGACGATGTAAGTATATTTTGCAAGCAACTAAAAAATAAAGTATAATTGTTAAACTTGGTTAGATATATCATCCCACGCTGTGGTACTTCAACGACCTGAGATTTGTGGTGCGACATAGTGTTCCAAGAGCAGCCGTTGATAATAGCAACGACACCATAGTTGAAGATGACAGCACGAATCTATTAAGCCAGGAGGATGAGGAAGTGGTATGTATAACGTGCTTTTCGTAGAATATGAAGTTTCTTCATTTTGGCTTTTTAAAAGTTCAATGAAGAGTTACAAACGTTTGAAGTACAAGAAGATTTCTCGTTGCAACTACTGAGCCCAAATACAAACGTGGACCAGCAATTGAGGATCCCGTCCCATATTGCTGGCCCCAGCAACTCATCAAACGAGGCAGCTGCTAGTTCCAATTCAAACAGCAACGCGTCAAATGATGCTGGCGCCAACTACAACAGTGCTGCTTCACCAGCTGGTAGCAAAAAAGCAGGAAGTAAGAGAAAATTACATAATGAAGAGTTGGTTGGAGAAACTACTGTGGCAATAAAAGCTCTTTCCGAGAGTCTGCAGAAGAAGAAAAAGCCAGAGGTTCATCAAAGGTTCAACGAGACGGATACGCCATTTTTTGGGGAGTATATTGCGGCTAAATTACGGCAACTGCCAGAAGAATTAGCTGCAGAGACAGAAGAAAGTCTTCTGAAAATTATTTTTGAAGCCAGAAGGAAAAATATGAAGAAATAATTATTTGTATTTTTCATAAATAAAACAGTTCTAAAGGAAAGTGTTATTTATTAAATAAGGACTAATTACATATTATTTTTTGTAACTTGTAATTCTTCTAATGGGCGAGCACCAGACGTATTAAAGAACTCCATAAATTCTTGTGGAATATTTCGAGCTTCTTCTGAACTCCTGTTGCACAACTGGTTAATCGATACTAAATTATTTGTGGCAATGTCTTCTTGTTGCACCTCGCAATATGATTATTTATTATTCGATAGAATAAAGTTATGTAATAATATACAGCACAATGTAATTAATTCTACTTTATCTACTGCTAAATTGGTGGGATTTAATAGTACCCTAAAGCGATTAGCCAAAATTCCAAAAGCATTTTCAACTCGTCGAACACCAGAGTCTATAGTTATAAATTCTGCGGTCTTGCGTTAGGCCTGTTTGCGCATATGGTTTCATAATTATATCCTTTAAAGGAAATGCATCGTCTGCTACAACTACATTGTTAAGACTTCCGATTCCCGTTAAAAATCTATGTACAATTCCGCATTCTTCTCCCGCGTATTGCAGCGTAATTTAAGCCATCGGGCATATTTCCCTAATTATCTAACTGTTTGACGCACTTGCAGGTCAGGCACCGACATCTGTCGCATAAAGTATCTAAAATAAGGCATTTGCTTCAATATAGAGGCGAACGCTGTAACGCATGATCATAGCATAAACCCCGCTAAGTGACTTAACAAATCGCTGGCAGATGGAGTTTGCGTTCAGTTTCAATCTAAAAGGCGAAGCCGTGAATATCAGGTTTCGGCGACGGCCAGACGCGCGTAAGGCACGGGGGAAGCCCCGCGCTTTGTTGCACGTTACATTTTGGGCGATGCAATTCAGCACTTCGAACAATAGATTCTTTATGCACCTGAGTGAGATGCCCAACCATGGAAAGTTTTACACATGACGCAATGATAAAAATTAACGCTGCGTCCAGCGCGTTCCCTCCGAGGAGAGTCCAAATTAAGCTTCGCTATCGCACGGATGTGCAAGTTAACTTAAGAACAAAGAACAACCCCTTTAGTTCTTAGGGGCGTGTTGTACTCTCGGTTTGTGTGCAGTTACAAGTGCTTTTGGTCCCTTAAAGTTCCAAGTACCGGTGTGTACATTTCCTCGCTGATTATCAGCGGATTTGCGACAGGAACGAACACAAAGCATCAATATACAGGGTGAGCAGTTGTGAGTTATCGTTTGGCTCCACCCTGCTACTTCTCTGAAGGATCTTACCGCCACAATTCCCCGAGTAAGCTGGTCAACCGTCCCTATCTGCCTATCAACCCCTGCCGCATCTAAGCTGTTATCGCAACCCTCTTCTGTAGGAGAGCATCGTCAGAGCGTTGAATCTCCAGGTCGAGATCTCCCGGCATCAGCACTTCAACAACCCAGTTGCTTGGAGCCCTAGCGATGACGTAAGGTATTGTACTAGTATTAATAAACAGTGAATTGCGTATAATACAGTGGCGTGCGAAGCTCCGGAACTCTTCAGTTGTCGTATATGTTATTTGTGGGCCGTATGCTAACTGCCCGACCCGTTATTTACTGTCAAGCATTGCAAATATAAGCCTTTATGGGAGCCTGGCTCCGGGAATGGTAGTGAGCCACTTGGAAAATTAAATAAGCGTATTCCGGGACCTAGATGACCATTATTTTCAGCGGATGTGCCGCTCCCTGGGCCTTCAGCCCTTATTGTGTTGTATTTGTTTACTAACCCCAATTTGTAGCATTTGCTACCTGAACACTTGCCTTCGGGCCTGTAACTAGTATGGTAATAGATTACCCATTTTTAATTTACGTATTGCTTTTTATTTCAATTATTTGTGTATTATTGTGACTGACAAGAATTGAGTTTCTTGCGGCGTTGTGTATGTATTCCTTTGTACAGGGCCTAAGCAACTGGAGAAAGGACACCAAAAAGGTAGGTGTAAAAGCCAGTGCCGTGGGAACACCCCCTTGGAGTACGACGCAACGCTACTGCGATTGGTTTTCGACTTTTGACCGGTCGTCAGTTATCTATCAATTGTAACATCTTCCAAATGTCGTGGCGCCCCTTAACTTTGTCTTAATAACCCAATATCGACACCTCGTCGTGGCATTCCGCCCCGAACCGCACCCTAAACCTGTGAACCCCCCTCGCGACTGAGTTCTGGCCGAAGCATTTGAGCTGTGGGGTACGCGCAGGGGCGAACACTGCTACGAGCATCCCATGGGGTCTTAATGAGCAATTTATCGTGTAACAACATACGGCATTTTTGCAGATCTACCTGGTAAGGGTATAGCAGGTGGAAAATTTAAACTCTTATCTACCAGTGCTACTGCCAATGAACTTTCTCGAAATACACCGCCATCGCTTATCCTCCCATTAACTCCGACATTAACATATAAAAACTTATAGTCTGCGTCTGCCAACCCTAAGAAAACTATGCTGTGGTCTCTTTTATAATTGTGGTAATATGATCCTGCAGATGCTGGTGCTCTGAATTTGATGTGTTTTCCATCTAGGGCACCCAAACAATTAGGAAAATCCCACAAATCATAAAATTGTTTGGCAGTTTTTCTCCATTCCTCTTCGGTGTTTGGTAACTATAATAATCGTTTAAATTAAATACCCTATTGTATCCTATATTATTCACCTTACCTTCAAATAGATATTCTTCAGATTAGTATATATTGCAGTACATACTTCTGGTACAAATCGAGATATCGTTGTTTCATGAATGCGTGTTGCATACATTAATGATCGGAAGCTCTCACCTGTAGCTAGAAACCGAAGCGTTACTTCCAATCTACAACAAAAAATTTATAAAACCATCGTTAACTAAAGCAGAATAACAAAACAGCTATACCTGCTTCTAGCTGGTATACTGTCGCGCATGACAGTATTTTGTTTTTTTTATACTACTTTCAACGGCAGTTAACAATAGTTCAAAAGAAGAACTGGTTAGACGTAGAAAATTGGTGTAAGATGCTGGGTCTTCTACGAGAAGTTCGTTATTCAGCATATGTAGCATAGTTGTCTGCCGTCCACGCCTCCTTAGCTATTTTTTTGTCCACACACTTCGTTTCATCTTTCGTTTTTTAGTAATAAGATTAGTAGCAGTACTTAGAAGTAGTGCTGCTGCCGTCAAATATAAATCTTCAACTCAACTTACTAGATTCCCGCTAATCCTACAATTTTTAGGTTAAGTTTGTGTTTATCTGTGCCAAATAGAAATTCGGTCAATTTTACTGCATATAAATTATAAATATCCCTAAAATATTTGACTACTGCGCAGGTTTACACCAAAATTAAAGAAAAAATATTGAATACGTTGTATACGTATAATTTTCGGGGTAAGACAATTTAAGCAAAAAATTTACTAGTGAATTTTCTATAAAATTTATTCTTAAATATTTGCATAAATTTAGTATCGTGTCATACCAACTTAAAATATGCAAAATTGAATATAACTATTAAAAATTAATGTCACAAATACTCCAACCTACAGTAGTTCGTCTTCAGTGAAGTTATAAGTTTACCCATGGTGTAAAGAATACAAGGTGAAAAGCTCCCGGGATGGGCATTCGTTCAGAAAGTAGAGGGGAGATGTCAACCAATTCCCGATGGGCCTGTTCAGGAAATCCATCATGGCCGCGATCATGGTGTAACCATGGTTGCGATCGTACACAGCAGTAGGCGACGGAAATAACGCTGACGCATGCTGTGGACGCATTGTGCTTGGTTGCTTGTTTCTATTGTTTAGCCTCCATACGATGACTGGCTGTCATTTATATCAAGAGGACATTGCATTCGTCCTTCAGCAGAATTCTTCAAAGCTGCCGAAGTAATGAACGACCAATTTCGGATTTTTCATAGGGACTTTTTCGATACAGGGGACACAATTTGTGATCGATTGACAGAAATTGTATGTGCAATAACTAACAATGTAATTCCAAAGGAAGTCATTGCATGTTTGGTGCGGACACGAACTTATATACGTCTCCTGCAAATAAACAAATTAAATTAAGCAATGTACTCGTACATCAAAAGAATACAAAACAAATGAAAAATATTACTAGTATAATATTATGAACTTTTTTTTGTATGCTACTACAACCGCCCTTTTATTTCCCTTTACGAATTTCCATTTAAAATTCGCGCCCTTTGCAGGCCCAGCTCTTATTGGTTGAATCTGAGGCCCGCCCACATTCTGCGGAGCGTTACACCTTGTATTCCGTACACTATGAGTTTACCTACACAAATAGTAGAATGCTATATGTTTTTCTTGGCAACGTTCTCTCTTTTCTGTCGTTTTAAATTGACGTACAGGTTTTTGAGCTGCGTTGCATCCCTCAGTACAGACTAGCTACAGCTGTTAAAAGTAGGTATTAGAAATGGTTTGCCACGCACATCTTCTCGCCTTTGTGGTAAACACATCTGACGCTTTGTTTTCAATAACGTTTATATACCTGAAAGTGCACAGGAAGCCGATTTTAACTCGTTTGATTTTTGTTATCAGTTTTTGGAAATCATCTTGCTATTCGCCATTTTTGTGCTGCTAAAGGCAGGTGGCTCGGAAATTAACTTCTTGGAGACGTACCATAATTGGATTTATTCGAGGACATCTTACGTAGGAAGTTATTTTTGGTGTGTTGTGAGTTCCGCGGGCGTTCTGGAATAGGCCCTGGGAATGGTATTTGTGGTAAATTCCTAGCCCAAGCCTCGTTTGGGGATTTCGTTTTAGCAAGCACATGTTTCTTCTTTTTGGCGTAGTGCAGCCGTGAACATCTAAAACGGGTATGTGTTAGTAAGTTTACTTTGCTCGACACTATGGCCTGATGCCTTTTTAGTTTTTTTCCGTTTGGTGACGTACCTTTTCCTACCTGGCGACGCACAACGGCTTTCCTATTTGGAGGCGCAGTTTTCGTTGAGTTACGTCTATTGATCTGGTGGCGATCCGAGCAATGTTCCGCCCCCCTGCGAGCACATCCGCACCTAGGGATAATCGACGCCTCTAGCTGCAGCCCTCTCGAGTTTGGCACGCACGAAGGGATAGCGCAGGTGAACGCCTGTGAAACCTTCTCCGACAGTCACCTGGTTGACATCCGCTTCGTGGCCGCCTTGCAGCCCTTCGACCTCTGTCTGCGTCCACTGCAGTTGGGGAAAATCCATCGTAAAGGTCGCTTACCTAATATTTTCATTACGATCCCTCGAACTTCGAGTTCATCCTAGGGACGCTTCGGTGTTTGTGCTACGGCGTGCTCGATAAACTTGCGGATGTTTTTAATCTGTATTTTAAGCGGTTATCTCACCTGTGAAATATGGTAGTTGAAGCTGTCATTGTACAGTGATTTTTGCGGTAGTTCTTTTTAGCTATCTTGTAGCGTTTTCGGTAATCTGAACGGTGGTGGCTCTGGCCACGTCCTAGTTAGAATGGTACTGTAATATTTTTTGTAAGGCAAGTGCATGAAAAGCGCCATTTCACTTTCAATCGTCACGTTGTTGTGGTGACTTAATTTACGTTTGGACAACATTATCATATGCACCCCGCTTTGCAAGAAAATTAAATGTAATGTTCGCTTACGACCCTTTAATGCGAATTGCTTAGCATTATTATGAATTCGCGGTTTTTAGCGTCTTATACGGAAGCGATCTTGTAGCCCGTGTTAGCGACGTGAAAATGTAATTAAAAGTTACGTCTTGCATACTGGGTGCTTGGTCGCATTCAACGTGCCTTTCTAAATTTTGTAATCATAACAGTTGTGTCGTAGCCACGATGCTAGCGACCATTAGTTTTCAGTAGTGCATTTGGCCAAGTTTAGCGTAAATTTTGTAATTCTTAATGCTAATATTTTATCGCAAATTAATTTATCACTTACCGTTTTTAACTATTTACTTAAGTCGAACCTACTCGTTAACTATGCTTTAATATTTATATAGATTGATTGGTCAAGATTTTGGGTGAGATTTAACCTAGTGCTTTATCGTGATTTTCCGTGATATACATTTTGTGATATGATTTGGTTGCCGTATATTGTGTGTGTGTATTTTAATTGTCCATGTATTCTTTATGTTTCTGGAAATTATACTACCTTGACCTATTTATCTGCGTACCTGATTAGTGCCATTGCCGTTACCTTTTTATTTTTCAGGTTTGGTTAGTAGCGCCTTCTGTAGTGTATCTTTTGTTTAGCAAAGGGCTGGGTTACTAGCTACTTGGCGCCCATATTTTTATTTTTCAGCTAAAGCTTTTGAGTCTTTTGTTTTACCCACGACCAGCTCCGGCTGAGAAGCCGTTGGCCTTTGCTTACTTCTTTTTCAGTCGCCGTAACGGTAACAAAGGTCTTTTAAAACGGCCAATGACAATAGGAAAAAAACAGGGCGTTCGCCAATCCGTTTTTATTACTATGATAAGATAAACGAAATTTTGGGTGACAAACCTAATATTTCAAGT
>CALNHX010007094.1:0-78698 GCA_940337035.1 Agriotes lineatus | reverse complement strand
GGTTATATTTCCGGGAAATTAAAGAAAGTCTATCTTGTTTCGAAATGATAAATTTCTAATTATAAAGATCGAAACCGTCGAATACTCAAATCACAATATTAATTTAGAAAACTTAATATTCTAAGATTCTCTAAATCTAAATACAAGTTTTAAATTCTAAATTTGCCGTATCCAAACTGTTACTATAATACACTAACCTTCAACAGCCGAACTCGTACTTGCGATGTGGTTCTAATATCAGTTTCACACTGATCGAAGTCGTCAAACACCTACTTGGAGATGATGAGGACCCATAAAAGCTCGTTGTAGACAGACTTGACCGTTTAATATTTTCTTAAAACGGTATTGCAGCATGCCACACACAAACACTCACTAAACTGATGGTTTGTACACCAATGACCACTTGAAATGGCTTCTATAAATCTCCAACTCACTATGTGAAGAATAATATTGACCCCTTGGTCAGTATTTGATCGTGCAGAAGGCTATTCTTACTAACACGTATCAAATTTGAATTATATCCTCACAATTAAAGGTATTATTAGACCTTTAATGTGAATATTTTGACTGATATTCTTTAAATTATAGAAACTTTTCAACTCTTGTAAACAACCTCTTGGTTGCTAATATTTACTGCCACCCGTTATTCTCTTACACTTGTTATCACATGATACCCTTTTGATATCTTGATATTAATTGAAAATAATTAAGCATTCTCACAGCATGCTACATTACATGGAGTTCACTCTATCTTCCTCTATTAGGATTCTGTCGCTTGATATTAGCGTTTTAGGGTAGTTGAATTTCATCACTTGTGCTATCTACTCATCGCCAGCCATCAGTTTACATCGAATGGGGTCTTTTGAGATTACCATAGACTTAGTTTTCTCTGTGGATATAATCATATTGAATTTAGGAGACGTTATAAGTTGTCTTCGCTTTCTGCTATTAATGCAGCATCGTCAGCGTAACACACAATTTTCAAATATTTGTCTGCCATCTGGTAACCTGCGCCAACGTCCTTGACTTCGTCAATTATTTCGTTCGTTGATGTATATTTCCTTTTTCAGAAGTTGCTTGGCTTTGATTTTGGTTTTGATGTCTTTATTTCAGTCCTTTATAATTCTAATATGTTTATTATTAACACCATGACGACTCAAAATGTTAATTATGTGAGGTAATTGACCAAATGCTTGTTTTAGATCTACCATACAGAGGAAGAGAAATTTAGCAAATTCAATAGTCTTTTCTGTTAGTTGTCTTACTATGAAAATTACGTCTATTGTGGACCTATTCTGACGGAAGCCCTGATGTTCTTCGTATATTTCTATCTTATGTTCGACTCTTTGAGCTAATATCTTTGTAAAGATTTTATGAAAAGCGCCCAGCAGTGTTATCCCTCGGTAGTTTTTTTATTGCTTTTTTACACCTTTCTTGAACAGAGGGACGATTATACTGGTTCTCCACTCCTCCGGGAATTTCTCCTTCTTGTATACCTTTTTCTATGAGCTTTGTTATTTCATCTGTAGTAGTTATTCATTCGTTTTTTTATCATTTCGTTACTGATACCGTCCACACCTGGTGCTTTTCTATTTTTCAGTTTTGTCACCGTCGAGAACACTTCGTCTAATGTTAGTTCAGGGATGGTTTCAATGTTAATATTTGCTGTGTCTTCTTCCTCATCTTCTTTCTGATATTTTCGTCTTCAGTCTGATTCTTATATATTTGTTTAAAATAAGTTTTCCGTTAATCGGGGCTGATTGTAGCTATTTGTTTGGCTTCGTTCATTGGTGTTTTTATGTTCTTAAGCATTCTCCAGATCTTTCTCTGTCCTCCATATAAATCGTGTTAAATTTCTACGGAAAACATCTCCCTGAGCTCGTTAACTGATTGGTTTACTAGATTTCGGACTTCTTTATAGCTATTATATGCTTCAGGTGTCTTCTTGTTTCTGTACTTATGCTTTCTGTTTTTCTTTAGCTAGCTCCTTGACTTCTTCTGTGAACCAAGTTTCTGGTTTTCATTGCTTTTTATGGTGATTTTCCTAGTTCCTATTGCTTAAGTTGCGTTTGCTTTTTTCCAAACTCGATTTACATGGTCCTGTTTTGCAATAGTGTTACTGAGAAATTTTTCTTTACCCTCTCTTGGTATAGTGTTATCATCCTTCCGTTTTTAAAGGACTCGCCGTTGAATTGCAATATGTATTCTACCGGTTTCTTTTTTTGAAAGCTGATTTTCTGGCGGTACTTACATAAAATCGAGCTGTTGTTACGTATGGGGATGAGGTTATGTTCTGGTTTGTAATTATGAAGTCTATAATCGATTTTTGTCCTTTTGGGTTATTGAAGGTGTATGTGTACGGGGATTTGTGGTTGAAAAATGGGCTATTAATGCATAATTTTTATTGACCGCATGTTGTTAGTCTATGTTGAATCTCTGTACCACTCCTGGCACAGCTGTATTGCCAATTCCTGAATTGAAGTTCTCTATCAAGATTTTTTTTTATTTCTGGGTATTCTGTTGACTGTTTTTTTCTAGTTTTTCAAAAAAGATTGAATATACACACAACGATGTTTAACATTTCGTTTTCCAACTTGAGGGTAACCTATTATAGTGTCGTCAGTATACTGTACGTCATCAATCACTTCTTCAAATTTTGTATGTATTAAGATTCCGACTCCAGACAGTACCCGCTCATTCTTCTCTTCTTTTATAGTTGTTGTATCTTACGTTTGCCTTTCTTTTTAGTTTCCGACAACACACACATTTCGATTCGATGTATGGCTATCTCCAATAGAATTGCCTGGTCTTTCCTGTTCGATTATATTGTAATTTTCTTTTTCCGTTTTCAGGCCGTGGCGTTATTTCAGGTGGTCTGTTTTTTTTTCCGACGCCGACGCTTGCTTAGCAGTTCTGTGAGCAATGTTTCAGCACATGTCCATGAAGTTGATAGTCCGTTCCAGATATGTCCATCCTCTTTTATTTGGACTTGGACCGGCAACAGCATCATCGGGTTACTTAATTCCTTCAGCGGTGCTGCAGGCGGAGTTGTAATCGTAGTTATTAAATCTGTGCTTTCTTGGTTGTTTCCAGCGCTAGTTCTGTTATAGTTGGTCGGAAGTCCGGGAATTCTATGTTATAATTTTGTATACACTGCTGGTTCTGTTAATTGCTTGTGGTAGCTTCTGTCGTGACTGGCGTTGTCCATGTTTGTGTAAAGTTTATCAATTTATTTACATGTGTTTGCTGATTCATAGTTGTAATAAGTACATCGTTTATAGTTAGCAGGGTTCAGTTCCCCGCAATTAATAAACTATGGTGGTACTTTGGGTATTTTTGGACACTTAGTATACTCATGGCATTCTGTGCACTTAATACATTTGGGTTCAGACTGGCACTAGTTTCGAGTGTGTCCATAACGCTGACACTCTTTAGATGTTCTTCTAGGATCGACTTCTATTGTGCTATATTAAACTTTTGTTAATTTAAAAATATCTTTGGCAACATTAAGGTCAACCGCACACAGTGATATTGGCTTTTTGTCTTGATTATAGAGTCTTAGTACTTTTAGCACAGAGTATTTTAGTTTTGTGAGCTCCTCCCGCATTTTTTTTCAGTGGTAGAAACTGTTATTCGATAAAACATTGTTATAGAGGAATAGTGTAACATAGCTTTGCTTAATCGAACTATTGTAATGCACAAACTTTCAATTGTACTGGGAATCCAAACAAACAGAGATCCCCGGGGGGGGGGGGATTTATAATATACAAGAATGAGCTTTCAGTGAGAAGTAAATCAGCTTACGCTACTGGTATTTAATTAAAAACAACGGAGATTACTTGGAATCAAACAAATTAATGATAGCCAATATATTTTTCTTAACATAAAAAAACATACTAAACGTACAAGAAATAGTTGTTTATAAGGGTACCCAAGCCGCAGCTATCATCCAGATGGACTAGATATGTTTTTTAATAAATAGACTGAGTGCAATACGTTTTATGTTCAGAACTTATATATTATTAAAGTTTGCATTGCCGTATCTTCCCTGGATTCTTACCGAGAGACGCACGATAGTGACAAGCATTAGTATTAATTTGGAAATATTGCAATGATCTTTCTGTGGATATTTAAATAAATTTACTTTGCTCAACTTTTATTTGTTATTGAAATTACTATTCACGTACACTTACTTAAATCATTGCTCTTGTAGATGTCAGATTGACTTATCCTAAAATAGTAATGGTTACGTCCTTGTTCATTTATTAAGTTACCCAGTACGCGAATTACGTTCTGTTATTTACAGTTTTGCACTAGCCCAGTAAATAATTTATGATCTTTTTAATCAGGTTGAGACAAGCATTAATAATTACTTTTGATTTGTAATGGCTTTTGCCGTTCAAGCGCGATATGGTTTATGTCGATTTTTTATAGAAAGTTTACGTCCCGTCGTACTTTTCAACTCAACAACTTTCATGGCTATTACCTCGCAGCTTATTTCAGGTACTTATTAGTTAGGCATTGCATGGTTTAACTCACTTATCATAAATCGTGCCTCCCATAAGCATTTCGGTCAAATATTCCATATATAATACTAACAAGATGCCCTTTCTTCGTACGGACTAGAAATGTTTGTTTTTTCTTCTAAATCTTAAATGAATTCTGGAGTCACCCCCCCCCCCCCTTTCCCTCACTCAATACGCTAAACTAAGAAAGGCTGCAAAACAATATTGTAGGTAAAAAGGAAACAATATTCCGAAAAAAGTTCTTCTTAACTCTTTTATTCTTCACGTACCCCCTGGAAATATGTATGTATAAAACTATAGTTTTAGTATAACAATGAGATAAAATCTAAAATATATGTACTTAGTAAATGCTGCATTCATAAATTACAGCAGGATACCCGTTTCTACCACAGGGGGATAGACTTTCAGAAATTTTCCTATTTTATTCGAAGAGATATTGAGAAATTCGTGAAAACACAGTTTACCCCCTTTTCACCACTTAGGGGTAAAATATCCAAAAATTCTTTTAGTCCGTTTTATCCTGAAATAAACCCAGAGGGGAAATAATTAGTAATTTTAACCCCCTACCCCTTTTCAGGATTCCCTTTTTACCGCTTTAGGGGTGAAATTTAAAAAACCCTAAAACCCTTTTCTAAAGATTTGGAAAGCACATCTATATGACAACAAAGAATGCTCTAACTCAACAAACACAGGAGATACTAGGGGTGCTATAATTCACTCCGAATGCAGATTCACACATTTACGGGTTGATTAGGGCAAAATCCTGAAATGAGTTTTTAGACATTTGCCTTGGATACCTATGCAAGCAAAAACCAAGTCGATATCTTTTCGGGTGTAAGAAATATTGAGGAATTCGTGAAAATACAGTTTACCCCTTATGGATAAATTCTTCAAAATCCCTTAAACCACTTTTTCAATATTTTAAAAATACATCTATATACTAAAAAAGAATGTTCTAACTCAAGAAACATTGGAGATACGAAGGGTTCTTTAATTCACCCTGAATCCATATTCACACATTTAGGGGTTGATTAGGGCAAAATCCTGAAATAGGTTTCTAGGCATTTGCATTGAAAATCTTTGCAAGTAAACACTAAGTCGATATCTCATCGGGTGTAAGAGGTATTGAGGAAATAGTAAAAACATACCCCTTTTCACCTCCTTAGGGGTAGAATTTCAAAAAAAACCTTCTAAGCACTAACTTACGTAACAAATTGAATCTTCCACCCAAATTTAAACTTCGTAGTACCAGTGGTTCTGGCTCTGCGTTGATTGGTCAGGGTTGTGACTTTATATATGTATACTCGTAGATTAGCCTAATCTGTTTAAGAAGCTTTTCGGTGTTTGGCAATTATTTTTTAATAAGAATTCTGCTACAGCTAACTTATGAACCCCCTACAGATTCACATCAGCTTCTTCAATCAAGTACACCACATTTTAAAATGTTGGCACTCCATCATTACGTATGTGCTAATTAACCACAGATTACTTATAAAATATCACTTTAATGGGAAATTTATTCAATCTTCTACAATTCATTTTTTTAATTTTTCTTATGGAACTATTTATTGCTTGTAATTCAACCTCTCTCCTAGCACCTTTCCTGATCACTCTTATATTTTTAATTACTATTAAAATTTCGACTTTCCTTAAATTAAAGTGGCATTATTGCAAATATTATTTAAACATTGAAATAGAAACCCTCCTCGTAAATAATTTCACAGCTTCAAAGTTAGCATCTTCCAATAACACATACCGCCTGACACATTCCGGCTTACCTCTGCAAAAATACTCTTGTCTATTTACAGTTTTTTTTATTACTTTTCTTGTACCGTATTTATGTTCTTCAAGTGCAGGTCATCCAATTGTTTGTACGGGCCTTGGCTGCTTCATTGAATTACCTACTGTTATGAGAATGAACAAAAAGTAAAGTGGCTCATTGTCACTTTCCAATGAAAGCTGTGTAATTATTGTCTAAATTAGAGTTTCCAGTGTTAGTTTTAATACGTTAATAAAATATTATTATTATTATTATTATTATTGAGTTAGCAAGTCTCAACAAGGGTGGCTATCCCCACCTTTTAATATAGTGGTGGTCCAGGGTGGTGTAGCTGGAACAAGCGTCCACGTTCGATCGGCAGAGTTAAGCAACGCTCTTTCTGGTCAGAACTTGGATGGGAGTTCCACGGTTGCTTCTCCTGGCACCTCGTGGTACGGCTGCCACGGAAAAAGGTTGGTCCCGGTTGTCATAATAACATCATGACAGTCGTTAGTGGGGTTGGAAGTCCCCATAAAATGTACAGTGACGCCTATAATTGGCCTAACGGCTGTTGGCGGAGTGCTGAATAAAATTAAAAAAATAAAAATAAATAAAATAATTATTCATTTAATGTTTGTTGCTGAATTTTCCGTAAACCGATAAGGCTTTTATTACACACAAAATCCACCTTTGGGTAGTTATGTGCATAAACTAAAATGTCTGATATTTTCTGACAGTTTTGCATTTTATGAAAGAGGTGATAAATAAACAAGCATATTTTCAAATGAAGGTTTATAAACCTTATTAAATAGCAAAGCTCTAAAGTTCCCGATCCGAGCGATCCTGTTACAATAAAATAAGGTATGTATTTAATTAAGCGAACCCTGAAAGTTGGTTAATTAAATTGTACTGTATTAATTAATATTATTCAGACAGGGTGTGATGCCGCGATGCAACAGCTACTCCTATTATTGCTACCGTTCGCAAAGCGAGCTCAGGCCGTTCAGCCACAAAAACTGAGGGTGGAAAAAGCGAGCTGAAACGAACTACATACGCCATAATTAAGCAAATTCTGTTTAGTGCATAAACCGGAAAGTTCGGGTAAATAGTGCGACAATAAAGGCAGACCAAGTACCAGGCGTTAGAGCAAAGCCCTCTATTCTTACGCACAGAGCTGGAAAATTCCTCTTTACGGTCTCCGGTTCTCATATAATAAATCTAAAACATCTTCGCGGAATAAATTACGGTATCGATCGCCTCCTCTTAAATAGCGGGGCATAATGAAATGAAAAAATTTACATTTTAACGATGTTTTCAAGAAATGACATTCGTAACTCGAGGTTCACTCGCTGAATCAGGTTCGACAGTTTCTCTAATTAATTCCCCAATTTTGAACCCTTTGGGTGAGCGATTGGAGATAACGTTATTTAGCGGATCAATTTGCTCTATCCCTTACCCTTCGAGGAGTTTGCCGCCGTTTTATGGATGCGAATAGGAGCGCGAATTATTCCTAAGAAGAATATTGAATTTTCGGCATCAAATTTACTTTGATATTTGAGGAGTAAGTCATAAATCGCAAGTATAAAACGGTATCAGTGCCGAGCACCGGTTCTGACGTGTAACACGGCAATATATGCTATCATTGACGTATAGAACCTTCGAAATCTAATCCCCTTTTTGCAGATGTTGCCCGCAGTTATACGGAAAAGATGAGGATGGAAAACAGAAGTTTAGTTTACAGAATGCAAGCCGAGATCTTATTTTCGCCTGGAATAGACGCAATTTGCAATATGAGGCGTTTCAATAAAAAAACAACTGCTGACACCTGCCAAGAATTTCGCTGGTCTACATTTTGAACGCGCTCGCAGCTTTGTTTCACTCGATATTTCTGACAGGCGGCCTCGACAAATTCATATAAGTATACAAAGGGTAGTCCCTGAACTTTTTAGCGTATTTTTGAATGGTTCCAGTCGAGCTCCTTCACTACTCAAAGTTTGCGCGACAAAACTACATTTCTTTATGAATATTCACCGAGCAATAAGGTACTTGATCAAACAAAGTTTGTCCATTTACATAAAAGCTTTTCAGGCAACTAGACATTGAAATTCTGGGAGAACGAAAGTTGCGATGTAATTATTATCGGATATGGACCTGGCGGAAAGTAAAGTTTGCAGGTAGCCGAAGTTCTGTTTCTGAATTTTAAATGTCATTGTCAAAACAGCAATTTAATTTGTACTTATAGAATAAATGCCAGGAACAGTGTATTGTGTTAGTAATAAACCTTGAAAGCATTCGTCCACAAAGTTATATTATCAAATTAGGTTTGTTACGACAAAATGAAAAGGATGAAGCATATTACAGAATATGAAATAAGTAGCCCAGACATTAACAGACCGAACTGGAAGTTACGAATATTGCTCATTTATTTAATAAAGTTAGATGTACATTTATAAAATAAAATGGAAATATGTATGGAGTTGTCTAGAACACAGAGGAATGTTAGCAGAATTTCAAACTAAAATAGCAATAAAACAAGGATGTGTTCTACGCCCACATTACTTCTAGACGTAGCAGTAGAAACTTGGAAAATCTGAATTACTGTTCCCGGATGATATAGTAATCTCGGCAATAATATACAACAAATAAAACATTCAAAATAATATGAAACTGAACAAGAAGATTAGTAAGAAGTAAAAAATGTCGGATGAATATTAAATAGAATGAAGAATGTCTTTATGGGCAAAATAATTTCGAAGAGAGTAAAAATAGAAGTTATAAAAAAGTGGTGGTGGCTTTAATGGTACATGGTACTGAATCATGGACTTTAACGGAAAACATCATAGCAATTGAACATCATTTCTCAAGGGTATAAAATATAGAAGAAAGAAATACATAATGAAATATTTATAAATAATTTAATCATGAAATTAATTATTATTGAACCAATAATATAAGAAGACAACTAGGACAGCTGAAGCATATATAGAGGATCTCAGACGAAGAGAATTGTGTTTGAATCAAGGAAAAAGTAAAATAGGCAGTCCCAGAAGAACGCGGAAAGAGGAGGTAAAAAACTATCAGAAAAAATACCGTGGGAATAATTACAACGGGTGATTCAATAAATTGCACCTCTAGCGTTCGGTGTCTTCCTTTAAATTATATTGAGCCACAGCATTCTGGAAGTGAAATTAATTGAATCATTTATATTATACGTGGTGTCTGAAAAAGAATAGGACACCCATTGGCCTTATTTTTTTTTAGGTTGTAATAAACCGATTGAACCTAATATAATGTTATGATATTGGTACAGGGGTTTAAAAATCAGATTAATAAGATTAAAAGAATACAGCATTAAAAATTACAAAGATGAATTTAGATGTAAAATGGATATCAAAATTATTAAGAAGCATTTAGGAAAGAAAGGAAATAGAATTTTTAATTTAATTAAATGAAGCTAATTGAGAAACAGTAGGATTTTAACTTAATTTAATATCTTAAATGAAATTGGAAGTTAGTGACAAATACTTTTTCGAAATATACTATTTAACATAGTAGGTATTAGTCATATATAAAAGCTTTAATAATGTGTTGGAATGTAAAAAATAAGCTAGATCGCTAAGTCGATAGTTTATTGATTAGAATAAAAAAAAATTGAAGACTAACGAAGATAATGTAATACAATTTGTAACGTTTGAAATTAAGAAATAAACTCCTTTATAAAAGTTTTTAAATACATATTTGGTAAAATGAAAGAGTTAAAATTGAATATAATTTGGCGTGGTGAAGAAGAATAAAACCTAAAATGTTAAAAGAAAAGACAGCTTGTGGCTTGCCTCTGGTAAAGGTTCGTGGTGCCGGGTTGTAGCAGGCTTCATATGTGTGTTTTGGTTGAGCATTAGACTAACACATCTACACCTGAAATCGATTTGGATGCATACTGTGGTGGAGATGTAGATGCTGATTTAAAAAGGTGAGCTGTTTTTTCATGTGTTCCTGTGGCGAACTGGGTTCCTGTGTTGATTTGGATCCGGATTTTGGACATCTTGGCAGTTGGTTATCAGTTGAGGCCTTCGCCGCGGCTTTGAGTGGAACAGTTTTGTAGCGTGGTGAGTTGCAGAACTGGATGTATTGGGTTTGGTAGAGAAGAGTGGTAAGTCCAATAAAGGGTAAGAGAATACAAGTATTTAAAATAAGAACTGAAAGAAAATAATGACTGAAGTGAGTTAATTTTGATTAAGAAAGTACTTACCATTTGAGATTGTCGAATGACAAATGTTATGATGAAGTATTTGTAATTGATTTTTCAAAACTAGTTTGAAGTGTCAGTTGACAGATGTATTGAGTTGTCATATAAAATAAGAACATCAAATTTCAGAATATAAACAATCTAGATTATAAAGAATCCGACCTGATTTTCAGTCAACTGTTTCTACTGAGGCTAGCAGTAAATAATTTTGATCATCCATAATAAAAAATAGGGCAAATAAATTAATTAAAATCCATTTTAAAGAAAAATTTGATTGAAAATAAACTAAAGTAAAGGTGTAAGTCAATTATAACATAACATAAGTTGGGTACACAAAATGGAGCTAGTCACCTTAACAATACTTTAGTACAAACTCCCTCCAGTAGGATGTTACAAGGCCATAGAATAATTTTTTCAATTTATTATTCTTATGTAAATTTCCACATATGTAAAGGTATCGATTTCAACTTTATCACCACGTTTACTATTACGTACTGCACTAATGAAAAAAGTTACATAAACTAAACTTGACTCTAAGAGGCACTTTACCTATCCTTAAGAACTTTTTTAGCACTAGCATTTTTCTATCTGTAACAATTTTAAAATGTTAGTTTGTTATCGGAATCGTAATAAAAAAAACAGTTAAAATAACATACTCTTGGTGCATGAGCATAGAAATAGCCGTTTAGTTGACAAGTCCTATCAAAGGTTTGGGTTGCCATAATTAAGACAATTATCAAGACGTCATAGTCACAAAACAGTGGGCATTGATTTGATCTGTTCAATAACAGTAATAAATCAATTAGTGACGTTGGTACCATAAACATTTTTTAGTTTACCATAATTCTGCGACATAACGAATTATGCAATGCGGAAACGTGTATCTATAATATCAGGCATATAAAATACTTCCTATTTGCAGCCGACGCCACGCTTTTAGAATACATACGTGTAACAAACCCCACAAATATGACATTGTTGATTGACAGAGTATTCGTAATAAAACGGCAGGAAGGGACATCGCTTGGGCTTAGCAAATTACGAAATTGTGAAAAAATGCTGGCATTATTTATTCGATAGGGACAAGGATCGCACGGGTCAATAAGAGTGAGCACAAGATAGATATTATTGAAGACAGGTAACCGTAAAAATACAAACCCGATGTCACCACTAAAACAGGAATGTGGCTCCTTATGTTAACTATTGTAATCTATCACATCGAGAAGGGCACGGGTGGCACTGTGGAGTGCATGAATTGTGCAGCGGTATTCACAAAGAACTTACACTTAAGCGGCAGTTGCTTGCAGAGTTAGCCGAAAACCGCCTTGCTGTACGCTACTCCCATTGCACTATATATACTGGAGTGAGTTAAATAAGAAGCGCTTTAACAATTCTTCCAGTGTTTTAAATTTGTTGTAAATTTGTCTTCATGCAGCAAGCGGCGATTGCATGTCCAGCAAGCGGCGTTTGTGTGTACAGTAACGTCAATTGAATGATATGCATACAAAGCAGTCAAGCAATTTTCGGCATCCATTAGAGTAATGTGACGTCAACCGCCATAGCGGTACCAGGTATGCGACACAGTAGTTTTCAGGCCCGGGTATTATAAGATAAATTGACACCAAAAATATTTACAGCTTAAACTTCCAGCTGTGTTGTGAAGCCTTTGTGATTGCAAAGGAATGCGCTACCTAGACAAATAATACGTATGCGAATTGAGAATACGGGTTTTGATGCACAAAATTCGATAGCGGGCTTTCGTGCACTTTAATCTACGCGCTTTAAAAAAACAGCAGCTCTGGAGTTATTTTTAGTGTTATTTAAATACATTAGCGACCAACCAGCTATCGCACGTAGATCGTACATTCCTGGTTGGCACTTTGTTTAGGAATTATCCATTCATTTTAAGTTTTAATCCTGAATTTGTTTTGTTTATTGTTTTTTATATATGTGTTTTAAAGGTTAATATCGGTATTTGTTTATTTGCTTAACAATATATTTTTGTTGCGTATAGATTTACAGTCAGCTTTAATACGAGATTCCTACAAGTGTAAACCAAATTTCTTATTTGCAAAATACGTATCATTCGTAACAATACCTAGAGAATTTAATAGTTTCGTATATACTGAGCTAGCTAGCTAAACAGCAAGGGCGTTAATTTAGAAAAATAGTAAGACGTATGAGACGTCTCACGTGAGTTGTCGCAGCTGCGGCGCTACCAAGTTTCTCGTTGCACCAAATCCATAAGATAGGTTAAGAACCGAAAAGAACTTAACGTCAGTGAAACTTGTACATCTTGACAATCGTAGCCATTTTCAGAAAAAATATGTGCGAACCAATAGTAAACAGTTTCATATTAGTGTTTATAAGATTGAACATTACAAAGCCAAAGTTATTATTGTTCAGTTGATACCTAATCTGGAGAATATTGTACACAGCAACAATATTTTAAATTCGGACATAAAACATCGTTGATGACAATGATAAACCGAAAAATAATTTGCTATTACTACGTTCAACCGATTGTATTCGACCATATATTTCACTATGCTGGATGTTGACTACAAAAGCAATTGCACTAAATTTAAGGCACACAGAATAAACACACTTCCAAGCTGTAGATATTTACGTAACTAGCAAAAGCACTAATGGGTATGTAACAAAAAGAGTAATGGAGATATATGTTTTCAATGAAACATGAAATCGATCATCTGGGAAGCAAAATGCAGCTTTTGGTAGAAAATGCAGATGCTGTTTTTCATCAAAGTGCTCCAACTGCAGTAAACATATATTACGTCGAGTGTATGGTCTCATGTGGGATGCATCTTGTCTAACAGTATGATCTTCCT
This sequence comes from Agriotes lineatus, assembly GCA_940337035.1. Lineage (NCBI taxonomy): Eukaryota > Metazoa > Arthropoda > Insecta > Coleoptera > Elateridae > Agriotes > Agriotes lineatus. The sequence continues at coordinate 65,318 of CALNHX010007094.1, read as the reverse complement.
TCACAATAAGAGCCCAGCCCCACCTGTCTTAGAAAATACAACAACTCTCTTAGCGTTTAAATTGGTAAGTTGTTTACCTCACAGCCCGGACCTAACTCCCAAAGACTTAAGCCTTTTCATAAAATTCAAAGTATTATCGGGAAGAAAGGTTTTGCGAGTGCAGACCAGCTGAAGAGAGTAAGTAGTAAGTAGCAACCTTCGTTACTACCATAACATTGAAATTATATTTTAGGCGTGTAAATAAATAGCAAATTCCTAATATAGAGGGATTTAATCATAGTGGCGTTGAAATACTATATGGAAATTTTAGTTGTACATGTTTCTGTGGTCCGGTAACCAAATAACTGCAATGTTTCAAAGCAAATTTTACAGTTTAATATCAACGTTCTATAAATTTTTTTGGCTTTGTAAATATGTATATTTAATCAAATTGGTGTTTGTTATTCAAATTGTGTCTATTCTGTGTTAAAGAAGCATTTAGTAGGATCGTATATATATTTTTAGTATTTCAAGCTATAGTACATAAAACCATAGAACTTACTTTGGTGAAAACAATCCTTGTTGACGTAAATATTAAAGTTTAACATTTTAAAATACATACGTACTTTGATATATAGCCATTTCCACTCCAGCAGCAATTTATACTGACCTGCAAACAGAAAAATAGGTATGTTAGTCATTTATAAGCGATAATACTGCAAATATTTAAAAAAAAAACTACAAATTGAATCTATAGTAAAAGTACATTTCCCATGATTGCAGTTCAATGTTTTATAAATATGGTGCAGTCGCCCACCCACTATTTTAACTATTTCTCTATCTAAGCTGTAGCTCTCACATCTATAATTAAAAAGAAATTAAATTAAATATAAAAACTAGTTACAAGTACGAACATTATATGTAAGGCCATTAAAAGCTATTAGAGAAACAGCACAAAGATCAATGTAAAAATTTGCCAATTTTAGAATTCAGAACGTTGTTAATTTACAGTGGTTGCACTTTTCAGTAAATGAAACATTCCAGAGACAGTTACGTTCAGCCCAAGTTTGTTTTTTATCTAGTAAATGCTTGTAGGCCTTAAAAGCATGAGGTACTTGGCTGCTCTTTGGTGGCTCGTGTTGTTTGAGTACCTTGAGAACGAGGATACTTAGGCAGATTTGGATTTGTTGCTGTTTGTGCACCCATATTGACTAACGTTTCGCAAGACCTTGCAGCTTGCATCATCAGAGTGAAAGTCGCACTAAGAACTGAAGGTTGCTGTGAAGTTATTTATAGTCCTCTGTGCCAGCCGCTCGGAGCGACGAAATGCTGATTGGTCGTTCAAGTGCAGAGTAATCCATGTGGCGCGGCCGTATGACGCACAGTAGTTGTAATGCTTTAGATCGTGTAGATCGTGTGGGAGTCCACGTTTTACCAAGCCTGTTAACAGGGATTAATTGGAGTAACCGCGAAAGCCTAGGTCGACGGTCTTTGGCATAACCTTATCCACTTGTCCTTTCACTTTTTGACAGAAAAAATGTAATCATACTTTATTTGAAATTAAGCGAGAGTAAAGGTAAAAATGGAGATTAAAAAAAAACTATTGAATTGATTGATAGATTGACGGATTAACGGAAAAAAATGGTGGTACATCCTTTAAGTCTAAGGTAGTAATAAAACAACTTATCAGTGCTAAGTCGCTATTAACCCATTTACGGCCAATGGTGCACATACGCATCAATACCTAATGATTTTTTTTAGGCAACTAATCATTTACAGGCAGCCATAAAAATTTATATCGTAGTTACCTCAGGTACAGGCATAATTTAGCTATTTTTTCATTTACCTTAGGGTGCTCTTTGACATAATAAAAATTACTTAATAATAGGAAATTTTGAGTTTTGCGCATTGAAATGTAAAATTTTTCTGAATCTCTGCTACATTGTATTTTCTTTTTTGTAGATGGATTTTTACTATCACAAATATTAGTGTACTAACATTAAATCAACGATTTCAAGCAATTTCAATATTTTCTCCACAACAAATCGTGTCGAACTCATTGGTACGTATACGCATCATTAGCCAGATCATGGTAGTTGTTAAATCTTGCACCCTGGAACTTGCGCAGATAGTTTCCGGTTAACTTGCAGACTATTTTCCGCAGTTAGTTCAGTCTGTGCAGTGCATGTGTGACGTTAGTTTCTATTGTTTATTTGTAGTCAAGTGACGGTGGCTTCCAGAAAGTATTTGACTCAAAGAGAATAGGAAGCGGCTCTAGAGGAGGCGTTACAAGAACTAGAAGATGAACGGGGTACTTTTATTACAATTACTGTTACAGAACATTTTTGATAATGTAAGTAAATTGTTTTAGATACTGTTGATGCGGTACACATTCTTCCAGGGGTAGACGACCTTACAGACGAAGAAAACATCGACGATGATCTGCTAAACCAAGAATATTTTCAAAATTAGGTAGAAATAGCGGGTACGTTTGAAGTACACACGAATAATGCAAATTATGATTTTGACGACTCGGACGACGAAACATTTGCAATAAAAAGGCAAAAGCTTATTAAAAATATGAAGGTAAAAATGCCAGTACCTATTTGGATAAAGGGCAAGACTAGGTACGAGAAGTTACCACAGTCGAAAGAAGCCAGTTGCCATGAAGACATAAAAGCTAACTTGGGCGAGAAAACTCCATTAGAAATATTTTACTTATTCTTAGACGATGAAGTTTTATCCACAATTGTGAATTATTACCTCAAATACGCTAATGATAATAATCGCCACGATTTTGAATTTAGTGTAGCAGATCTCAAGCGTTTCCTGGGGATATTGATACTATCCGGTAATCATACACTACAGCAGACTGGCTTATACTGGTCTAAAGACGAAGACAAGGGTTTGGACTTAAGTACGTAGTTGTATGGGTCCCAAGAAGTTTCGAAATATAAAAAGAAATCTGCATTTGTCGGATAACTCACAATTAGACAAATCCGACAAATTTTCTAAACTTCGCCCCATTTTTGATATTATCAACAAGAAAAACATGTAATTTGGTGTATTTTTTCATAATCTTTCGATAGACGAACAAATGGTGCCCTAGTTTGGCAGGCATTCCTGCAAAATGTTCGTAAAGGGAAAACCGGTGATGTTCGGACTTAAATTTGGTCCCTAACCTCTATAGATGGCTATTTGTTTCACTTTATGCCGTATGAGGAAGCAGATGCATCCAAGGAAACATCAGAACTTGGTTTAGGAGGACAAGTAGGCCACTAGTAGAAAATCCAGAAAATCATTGAATTTTCTTCGACATTTTTTTTTCCTGTTACAAACTCTTAACGTTTTTAAATCAAAAAGGCTTTTATGCTACGGGTACAATCAGAGATAACCGAACCAATAAATGTCCATTAGAAAACGTAAAAATTATATCAAAAAGGGAACGAGGTAGTCATGATTCTTCCTTCGATGAAGTTTACAATGTGTCACTAATAAGATGGAATGACAACGCAGTCGTCACGACGATTAGTAACAATTTTACGGTGGAACCATTGTCCAACACAAAAAGATACAATCGCAAAGAAAGAAAAGATATCTTGATTCCCCAGCCATATGTAATTGCAATATATAACCAATTTATGAGTAGATTTACACGACAATGGGATATCCAACTACAGAATAAATGTGCGAGGAAAAAAATGGTATTGGCCATTGTTCATAAATTTAGTGGATAGTGCAATCGTCAATAATTGTTGGAAAATATATAGATTGGCGAAAAATTCCAAAATGTCGCAGTTGGATTTTAAATCTTATTTAGCTGTTCAGTTGATCAAGGCGAAAGATTACGAAGCTAGAAACATAAATTTGATTAGGTAATAATAAGATTAGACAAAGTTGGTCATGTGATCATAAAAGACGAAAATAAGGCCACAAGACGTTGTAAATTGCGTAAAACTCACACTATATATAGTTGTTCGAAGTATAAAGTACATCTTCATGCTGATTGCTTTCAGACATACCGCCAATAGTTTTCTATACGGATTCGGCCAATGGTGCGCTGTGAGGAAGGATAAATGTTTTGGCCTTACCTGGTGGCGAAAGTTATAGTAGGTATTTTGCCGGCTAGTAACTATCGGCCTGATTGTGCTAACTCGCCGAGAAGGGTCGGGGTTTCAGCTACGCTGAAAGAGAATAAAAAGGAGAGGGCGTCAGGTCCTCGACGTCGCTTAATTCTTGCGTCGGACCATCACAAGGTAGAGATAATTCCAGCAAATCGACCAGATAAAAATAACGATCAATAAAATATCACAGCTTTATTTAAATTGGTGGGTATTATAGTGCAATTCACAAGCATGCAGGTATAAGTATATATACAAATATAAATATAAATATGAATAAATTTAGGCAGGTATACAATAGACAAAACTAACACTTTAAAAATTATAATCGGGCGCCGCAGAGGCAATAATTAAGTGAAAAAAAGTACAATATTTATATATACAGGTCCCAGAGCGGGCCGGTACAGAGCAATGCCAGATTATTCTGGCTAAAGTTTAGCCCAGAGTGTTAGCTCTAATTGACGTTAAAACGATACTCAAAAATTTCTAGCTGTCCGAGCAACTTACGTTTAGCATGGCCACACAATAACGTCGAGGTCCCTAGTAATAGAAAGACATCAGGGTATTCATGAATATTTTAGCAAACGCTTGAATCTGTTCTTTAACAGGTTTGCAACAGGCGTAAGACAAATTTGCGTAAGCGGTTTGCGGGAACTTGAATTTGAACAAGCTGCCCCGTGGTGTGCAAATGGCGGAGAACAAAATCCCAAAACAAAAGAAGGACCGAGGACCAAACACAGCTATCACGTGCTACCGGGTAAGTAAAAAGCACCATTCTAATAAGATGCTATCAATGCTCGAAGCTCTATGATAATCTAATCTGCAATTTGTAGGTCTCACTGTGAAGCATCGGCTGTGGGGCTAATTACAACCGAAAGCTCCCACACATTCGAGCCGAAGAATCGTTGTCCAGGCCGACAGGACTCTGGAAAGCCTAATTAACTTTTTTTCAATGAACTGCAAAAAGTGGCCGGACGAAATCTTGCGGTAGCCCTAACATATATCATAAACGAAAACACTTACAAAAGAACGAAGCACATAACCTACCCTCGTACCATCTGTGCTAATGATTCGCATAGCCTAAGCATTCTAACTGTACGAAGCACGCAACTATTCCAATATAAAATACACCAGGCGCAACGGGTAATGACTATACTATCGTCTTGCCTGCAGGAATGTACATCCAAATCTAACCTTTCCGTTTGCTTCCTTGCAGTCTGGCGCACCTGAAGGCGGCAGAGAGGTGTAGCCCACGGCAACAGCTGCTAAAAGTGGTGCAAGCTATGAATGTTGCGGGTGGCCTGCAGGTGGGTGTAATGCAGTAATTCTCTAGTGTAGCCTACTAGGGTTGCGAAATTCACAGGCAATTCGACAGTTTCAGGAGCCCAGATGGACAGCTTGGATTCCAGCACAGTACATCTCAACAGGAGATATTGAATGCCAACAGGAGATGGTTAGTCCCAACGGGAGGTGGCTAAAAACGTACAAGAATTCCCAAGTGAGTTCCCGAATAAGAAGAAAAGGCCTTAGCTTACCTTAAAGGTGAAGAGAAGCCAGGGGGACGTGCAACGTTGGCCCAAGAAATCCGCAATAGCGATAGGACTTAAGTAAGCAACTATATAACAATTACGAACGCCCGAAACAAAGCATGAGTACCTCTAGGTCCTCCATAAAACTATTCGGAGAGGCGAGCCAGGCCAAAAGGCTCTTTGAAGTACTAAGCTGCAGGGGAGAACCAACTAGCACGACAATTTTGCTTGGAAAGACCAGCCGAAATCCAACACCAGCTTCACAAGTTACAATATAAAAAAAATTTTGGGCAAGTGGACCCACAGAAAAACTTCCTGAAAGATTTGACTGCAACAAGAGATAACAAGGTTGTTCTAGCAATAAATCAGGCCAGAGAATGGTTTATAATAAATGCATGTAAAGTTGCCTAACCACCAGTCTTTAATATTTGTAGAAATGGAGTCAAAAATAAATCTACTTAATGAAATCTGACTAATTACTAGGGGGGTTGCATGCGAAACTACTTATTAGTTACAATTAAATGTTTAAAAACTAAAACACAGCTAACTAGGCTTATCCTAAAGCATGTAATATTACCGAAAAACCACCTATTAATACTTAGGAACAAAAATTCGACTAGGAAATCTTTGCTAATACAGGGGAAGCTACAAAAGTACCGTAACAGCGTTTACGCGCCATATTTTTTTTGTATACGGATTTTTTTTAAGTTGGTGTTTATGATTTTGTTCCAATAAGTGTATTTGTAGTTATAAATAATAAAAAAATGTTTAAGTTTAGGTCTAATTCAATGTTTGGCCGTAAATGGGTTAAGTACTTTCTTCTTTATTACGGAAAGTAGCATAAACTACAGCGAGCCCAAAGTCTAGAAGGCCATCAGAAGGTGGCATCTTGACAGATGCGTAAGTCTCCTACTAACTTCCTTAAACACATGTAAGAAGCTACTATTGCAAAGGCTAAAACCAATTCGAAATAAACCGAATTCAATTGGAAGACATTTATCAGCTTGTACTTTTCCACGTTTATATCTTTATTTTCTTACAGAAGAAGCTATTCACTAAAAATAGCTTGTTTTGTAATAGAAACTCTAGCAGTGTTTTGCCTCATTCATATCTCCCTGGAGTTTCGATGTTTCCCATAGCTGTCTCCGATTCATCAGATTTTAACCATATCTTAGCATTTTAGTCTCCTCATACTATTGTATAACGTGTCGCTGCACCATTCAGAGCAGTAGAGATCTCATCATCAGTGTAACTTGTTGTAGTTGCGCATACTTGCATTATTTTGATGGTTTATCTTTGATTGTTAAATGCTGTGTTACTTTTGCGGATATTTTTTCGACAGTTACTATACTATTATAATGCTTGCTATGGATAAAAAAGCCGAAAGCTCCAATAGATTCGGTTCCTTCCGATACGTGATAGACGAGATGGCCAAATTCTAACTCTACCAGGCCTTGTCCGCGTTGTCTATCTTCTTTCAGCTATACAATACCCCATTTTATGGGACCTGGGGTCTAAATTAGTTGTTTCCAAAATTTTTCGTTTCGTTGTGGCTGTAATATTCCACTCGATTAGGCGGGTTGGAAGATGAAAGAGATTTTGAAGGAAGGTATATATTCTGGGTAGGATTCCAGCTTTAAGACACGTTTCCCCTCAGGTCAGGGAGGTATGGGGGTGCACTCTCATAGAGAGTGTGTACCAGCTGTGTTGATTACCAAATATTAGTAGAAGGCAGATGACAAATTGATAAATTTAATGTTGAAAAAATCTTTTTCCGTGGAAATCAGCAGAAATAATCATTCCAGTCTTTGTGTTTAATTTTCGAGTAATGAAATCTTCTCCCTCTTCTTCTTATTATATGATGTTCTGTTAAAAGTACCAGCTTCTTACTTTTTAATTAATCAGTTAGGTCAAAGAAATTTCCAAAATCTAATTAAATGTAAATGCTAGTAATTTTAGAAACCCGTGTAGATATTCTTTCATAATTACTAATATATCATAGTCTATCCCAGATTATCTGAATCCCCGCTTGAAAACTGTTTTTCATTCATCGTGTACAAATACTATTATATTCACTAGGTTGTTTAACTCAAAGCCCTAATAGTTAGTCGATAGCAAATTAGCTATTCCGTGCAAATCCCTCGTGCAGTTGAATGAGCCATACCAAAAATTTAATTCGCTCAAAATGCCCCCTTAACAACTGCTAACTTCCCTGCTAATGTGGCGCAATCCTGCAAAGCGAAATGTCAGTCACTCAGGTGCTCGTAATTGCTGGAAAACTCCGAAAGGGCAGAATCTCGGGTGCTCGAGCAGCAAGCTTCGAAAACCACACCTCCTAAACGGGGATAGAATCCTAGTCGTAACAATTGGGGAGATTGTCGCCGAGGTAGTCTTCCCTGCCGATGTCCTTAATGATGTAAATTAAAATTCATCATCAGTCATACTCTCGTTCTGCTGCCAGTTATTAGTTTGCAACGATGTAAATTGAAATTCATCCATCACATTCTCGTTTGGTTTTGACACTGGCCTGACGAATTGGCATTATAATAGTAGGCACTAGTTGCCGGTTCAGCCGAAGAAGGGCAAACGAATGTTTCGCAATTCCAAAGAATTGCCGACAAGCTAAGGTTTATTTTCGGAGTTCCGCAACCCGGAACGAATCTAATAATATGATTAAAGGCTAAATGCAGCATATTTAAGCTTGCTTTGTTGTTCTTTTACAAAGGAACAAGTTTCAAAGAAGAAAAAGTCAAAAACAAACTTGGTGGAACAATTCCATTTTTCTCTGTCTGTTGCAGTTCATTCGGGCCCTTTAAAATTTAATATCGCTTCCGTCAAATGTAGCGTGTAATAAGTAACTCCGACGGAAGCTTCGAACAACAATAAAAATCATTCGCAGGTGAATTAGGATAATCAACTTGTTAATCGTAATCTCAGTAAGTTTCCTCGCTGATTTTAATTTTCACTCCGTACTCCAGCAATCCTCCCAATTACCTTCTTAATCTAAGCCCTGAAACTTCTAGCCGGGATTCTCGGGCTCAAAGGAACATAACGATTCAGACTAATGTCTTCCCAGATCACACCCAACGAACCAGATAAAAACAATTAGAGAAATAGCGTGATCTGAAATCTCGCAAATAGCATCTGGATTTCATTCCTTGCAGGAATAGATTTATGCTAAAATGAAAATGCTCGGAACTTCGTTTAATCCTGCAATTATTCGAATCGTGACAAATAACAATAGGCAGCCGTGCTGCCGTGAGAAAAAACAACCTGTTACGAGAACGCGCCTGTTATTTCTAAATATATTTTCTGCTAAATAAGAAAAATGTATTTCCACATAATTTAATGTAATAACGAGCACTACAGTCCGGGGAAAATCAACATTTACCCGAAGCTCCAATACGTTGCTTCTTGAATATTGCAACGTCGCGTAGCCGTTAACTTTTTCACTCAAAACGGTGCAAATTAAAATTATGCACAGAAAACTTGAAGGGAAAACGTTTCTACTCGTACACTCTCCGAGAACCTCGGTATTGGTTCTCATTGTCTGTTTTATGTCGACTAATACTTTATTGTACCTGAGAAAGTCTTGCTTACAGACTTTTTAATAATTCAAATCTTTTTCGTATTTCGGAGCTTCGCAAGCTTTGATCATACACAGGGGAATAGATTTTTAGAAAAACTGGCTTGATACTCCGTAGATGATATTTCAAATTTAATTGCAGCACTTTTACAAAGCACTGCCGCACGGTTAACTACAACAATGGAGATCACTCTTCATTAACTTAGCGCTCATTTAAGCGCCATTATTGTATCGTGTTCTACAGTTTGACATAAACTGAGGCAAACTCGTAGTGCCAAGTCATTTCTCGTTGGAGACGTACGTTCTGTTCCATAAAACATTTTATTTTCTCCTTGCCAATTTATACTCATTTTCGCATGAGTAAGGTATCAGCTATCCAAGCTTCCGGCTTCCGACTTTATTATGGACAGCGTTAAAAAATCCACTTGTTCTGCACACTTTGTAATAGTAAGTCCTAATTGCACAATGACACACTTTCCGAGGGAACTAAAACAGTCGAATATAAGTTCCATTTACACAGTTAAAGCGTTAAAAAGTTAAAGAAACCACTTGTTCTGCACACTTTTTAATAGTAAGTCCTAATTGCAATAGTGACGCATTTTCCGAGGAAACTAAAACAGTCGAATATGAATTCCATTTACACAGTTAAGTTTCATAGCAGTAATTAAACTTTTCCTGCAGAATTAAATGTTGCGGTACCACTTTTATGTATCCGAACCGCTAGTGCAGACACATTCAGCAGCAGCGAATGCTAATGTTGTATTTTCTAACTTAATGAAGCTTCACTTGTTATCCGATTAGATATGTAGACATTAAGCTTGCAGCTGTGCCAGCTGATATCAGGTTACCAGCTTGAAATTATTTAATTGTACTTAGTACTTGCAATAGGAATTAATCGACTGCTCTCGTTACAGCAGTGCATGCCTAGTGAAAACGGAGCGATGGGGAAAAAAGAAAACTTTAATTTTTTAATATACTGTCATTTTCGTCTGTTTAAATTGTACCGTCAATATAGATTGCGTTGCAACTTTCATGATAATAAAGTAAAATTAATGGGTTCTTCGAAGAGTGCTGTGAATAAGATCGTGAAGGAGTTTAGTAGTTTGGTGTAATCTAGAAGCAATGTTCCGGTGCGAGTTTTTACTGCTAGTGGTAAAAACAACTAGAAATGAAAAGAGAAAATAAATTTTTGATGGCAAGTTGAATCGCATACGCCACAGAAAATCCATTAAACCAAGAATTAACCAAATTACAAGCACTGAAAGAAAGAACCACGAATTGAAAGAGCACTAAATAAACAAATTGCAAAAATTTGAAGCAATGCGGGACAAAAAATTGGGGGAGGACATAGCAGCCAGTGCAGAAGAAGCAGCAGCAGTACCACACTACGTGAAAGAGCTATACACAAATATGAAATATTTGGCCAACGGGAAATTTGTGAGCGGCCATCCCATCCGCAACAAAACTGGGGAAATATCTACATCTACAGAACAGCAATTAATTGAGATGATGGTATAAACACCAGAAAAGAAGGACACGAAGTACAGAAGAAAACTGGAAATGAAATAGAGGGCAAGATAAAATTATTGCAAAACGAAATCAAGAAGACAATCAGTCACATAAGAAAGTCGAAGCCTTTATCTTCTAGAAAACATGGAGCGAAACTGTATTTAGGCTCGTATGCAATTGTGAAAGAAGGATGGCAAAAAAACAAAGAACAAAGGAACAGGGGCCGGATTAATTGTGTGTGAAAATTGTTACGCTTCGTTTTCCCACCTTTTTTCGTATTTTTGCCTCCCGCGATTCTATCAGTTGAGACAGCGTTTTCGAATCGTAGCGTGGTTTGTAGGCGTCTGTTCTCCTGTTGATGCATAGTGGTAAGGTAAGTTTAGCGCTGTAAAACTTCTCGAGTAGTTTTTGCGTGTATGCAAGTTTTGGAATTGATTTCCGGTCCTCGCCTGATGCTGCGGAGCAGTAGCACTTGCAGTTTTAGTGAGATATTGGTTCTCTCGCCGTTTTGGGCGGATTAGAAACGCTTTGCCGAGGTTATTTTTTACATGGCCCAATACCATCTGGGGTGAGTTATTTGAGGCTGTCCGCGTTTTGCTCTAATGAAGGTAATCCTATTTTTTGGGTTTTTCCTTTGTTAGCGGTTAGCCCGGAGCCTCGATTACGGAGGTTTGCCATGCCTCCTTACAAACTTGACTTAGCCATTGAGCGCGTCGGCCTTGAACCAGCAATTGTGAGACCTGCAAGTTTCCAGCTTGCGATTGCTTGGAAAGCGCGCTGTTTATCTGAAACCCCTTTCATATACACAACTTGCAGAAGAAGATAAACCAATGGCAATCCATAATAAGGTTTTATGCACCTTTTATCTAAATATAGCATCAAAGCGCGGTGAGACGTGTTTCGGTGCGAAAGGCTTCGCCCATTTTGCTATCGACAACCAGAGTTCCGGACACCAGCTGAGATATCCAGCTGGCGTCACTAGCTGCGTATCTACCTGATAATTTTTTCCAACCACGGAACGAAGATGTATCGCCACCGCAATTGGTTTTAATTTGTTGTAAATAGTATTTATACTGTTGGTTGAACGTTTATGTAATTTAGTGCTCTCTGTACTGTTAATTACCTGAAATTTGTGGTGAATGTTTAATGAATTAATAAAAATTATATTGTGATACCAGCCTTGTGGTTTTGTTACTGCTACCTGTACTTCAGTTCAGCTTCCCTTTCGGAACATTGTGCGCTACGAATTCTCTTTGAATGTGTGGATACCTTGTCGATACTTGGTAAAGATTCGTTGGCGCTCTTTTAGCTTTTAAAAAATTCGAGTACTTAAAGAACTACACGTCGTCTCCATTTGAGCTAGTTCCAGCCGGCAATTGTATCCAAGTAGTCATAAAGTTTGCTTTTTGAGAGATTAGCCGACAAATTGATTAGTTATGATAACAAAATATCAAAGGCAGGAGACACCGAAGAATAGGAGACGCAGCAGCAGAAGAAAAGATTTACACGTATCTACATATACCAAAAGAATGTAAAATAAGTAAAAAATAAGAAGAAGAATCAAAAGCAGATGTCTAAGATAGAATAAAAAACGCCAAGCAGGTCTTTGAAGCACTTAGAAGCATATAATCGTTTACTAATACAAAAACACAAGCCAGAATCTTCAATAGCAACGTCAGGTTAGTATGAGTCTAAAAGTGCCGTAGTTGTTTGTGCAAATAAAAGCCTAACTAAACCAAAACCTTAGTGAAGCTGAGATTTAAAAATCGAAATAAAAAACATCACAGATATAACCAAGCAAGCTCTCTAGGAAATGCAATAAAAAGACGACCTCTTAATATATGGAAAGAGAAATAACCATGCTAGAGGAGAAGACAAGAAGATGAAACAGGTTTGTGATAGCCTTATGTTTAGCTGCGGAGTAGAAGATATCTATACCATTTTAGCCGGTTCCTATCTGTGATTTATGTTTCAGAATTTGGTAGTTTAAAATACGGTTAAGCTTGAACAACAGTAATCGTATCTTCAAAATTCTATGTAATTGCTCATCTTGCCTGATGTTGCTTATCCTAACTTCTTTCATCATTTTAAAATGACAAATGTGTATCTATTGGAAGTATACTTTTGACAAACGCTCTACTTCACATTGCTATACAAAACTATCTTGTTATACTTTTGGTGTGGTTTTTCAAATTCCATTGCTGCAATGATTCCTTAACACGAAATGGAAACTGGGCTCCCTCTCCTGGATAGCTCACTTTTATGGTTAAAGTTACAACCAGTTTGCATTTATACGTTTTTTATCGTTAATTACGTGTAAACGAGTGCGGGTATGGGCGCGCACCCATCAATTCTGCTTATATGGCGTTTGATATGGAATCTTCAGGATAGTTCACGGGAATTTGCAAGTTAAGCGGCAGTCGCAGGCCCACCAAGAGTGGAGGTGCATGTTTCTACCTACGACCTACTGTGTCAAATCGCCAGGCGACGGGTGTCTAGTGCGAAGGGAAGCCTTACAGTCAATAAATAGTTGCTGACTATAAGTCAGCATTTGCATGTCCAGCAAACGCCAATTTTATAGTGTACCGGTGAGTACACAATTTGCGAAACAGCCGCGTATTTTTGTCACATCCATTGTAAAGACATGACGTCAGCCGCCATCTCGGCACCAGCTATGACCGGGGGACTTTCCCGCCCTTTCGTGGAGAAATCACATACAAGTCTTAGAAGGGATGACGCAATCCAACCTAATATGCAACTTTGCAATTCACAGGCCTCGAACATCCGAAGGTAACCCGCTATAGGACGATAAGGGTTTGAGTCCAGCTGTGTGAGGTACGCGCCTAAAAGAATGCAATGCAGTGTACAGGGTCGACTTCAGACAGTACTGGCTTCAGGCATTTTTGCGTTTGCTTCTCAACACAGTTATGTTGGTGTTCCACTTTGGTATTATTGTAGGTATAAAATATTAATGCAAGTAGCCTCAAACTAACAATGGCTAGTACGCGTTCATCTATTTGCGGATACCGCACACCGACGAAATACGCAAGTGGTCTGCAAATAAAGAGCGTGTGTGTTTTAAACTGTCGTAAACAAAAATGCATACCGAGTGCCCTTAGTCTTTAGAGTGTAACCCAACGTCACTTAAAAGTGGACTTTCCTTCTTAATTTAAAGGTACATCTAGAACAAAATAGTATATCTTATTAACCTCACGAAGAACTCCTACTTCCTGCCGATATTGTGGTTTAGCCAGTCATACGTTCAATAAGCCGACAACCAAAGCGACCATGTTCTCAAAAAACGCTATAGTAAAAGGGTCTAAGGGAATACCTTCGAGGGATAGATCCAGGTTATACACTACAGAAATTGAATGGTTATCACTTGGGGTGAGTGACTTATGCCAGATTCTGTTTTTCACGGAGCCCGAAGCTGTGTGAATCACCGAAGCCCGCGTGTGTGAACTGTTTTCGTTTGCACTGTGCATATATTAGTCTAAAGTGCGTTATTGACTGTCAGCATAAATGCGTTGTTTTAAATGTTGTTTGCGTTGTAGTTTAATAATTTTTAGCATAAAAGAGTGCTTTTTTGTTTAGTACCTAATTATAGTATTAGTTAGTATTTGTGTCTTACTTCAACTAATTTTTGCAGATTGAGTGCATGGTAAACTTGTAGGTTTGTTGCGACATTTTTTCTGTACTTACGTATTGGGGTCAACAAAACTCATTGCTATTGAGCTAGCTGGCGGTAAAAAACGGCAAAATTTGACGCCAAAGCGTAAGGGTGCACGAGATGCGGAGTTGCAGTATTACCTCGTTATTCAGTAGTGAACGGTAAAATAAGTTTAGAAGAGGAGGCGTTACAAATTGTCTATGTAGTTTGTTTCAATATTATACCAAAAATTTGAGATGTATATTCTTTTTTTTTTTTTCAATATCGTGTATTGTCAGATCAACATACAGGTGTTATACATGACATTGAGGATCTAGCTAGTAAATGACAAGTATACATAATTATAAGACTATACTAACGTCTTAGACGAATCAATTGAATTTATATATTTTTTAAATTATTGTTAAGGATTAGCTTAGTCACTATCATCTTCAAGAGCTATGAGATCTTGCGGCATTTTTCGTTTTAATCGGGTATGTATGTTTTTATGACAGAGGTTGAAAAACACTACACCAACGCACGCACTTGCATTTGTGAAGAAATTTTTAGCACTTTTTAACATGGTCTTCGATTGTCGATACACCCAATTCAAAGTGGAGTTGATCGTTACGGATGTACCAAGGGGCGTTTACAGCAGTTCGAAGAATCTTATTTTGAAATCGCTGCAATTTCAGCATATTGGTTTTAGATGTGTTGAGCCAGACCGGGCTAGCATACAGTATTAATGGTCGTAGTAGGGTCTTGTATAACAGCATAGCACATTCAGATTTGAGTGAGGACTTCCGATTGATCAGAGGGTAAAGTTGTCTTAGTCTATTGTTACCTTGCGAGAGCTTTTGGTTTATGTGGTAACTCCAGTTTAGACGAGTGTCTAGACGAACTCCAAGGTATTTGATGGCACTGTCCTTTGGGTTCCATGGTAAGATAACTCTGCTTATTTCGATGTTAGGTGGGTTGTCAATACGCTTCAGTGCGAATATCTTAGCTTGGCATTTTGCAGGGTTGATTAGGATGTTCCAGTTGTTGTACCATTTAATAATATTGTTAACGGCATTTTGTAATTCGTAGACTGCTTCAGTCAAGTTCGGGCTCTGTGTGATTATGGCCGTGTCGTCGGCGAATATGGCCAAAGATGCTGTTACTGTTGGTATATCCGAGGTATATATGTTAAAGAGGATTGGCCCCAGAATACTTCCTTGAGAAACACCTGCGCGGATTTCTTTGGTTTGTGATACATACGAGTTTACTTTGACTGCGAATGTTCTGTGCTCGAGGAATGAGAAGATGATTGTTTGCAGGTAACTGGGTATGTTCAGGTCCAGAATCTTTTTCTTCAGGCCTTCTATCCAGACCTTGTCGAAGGCCTGTGCTACATCGAGCAGGATCATTGTGGTGTAATTTTTGTTTTCAAAGCCAGTTGCGATGATTTCACTGACCCGTTGAAGTTGGTAGCATGTAGAGTGTCCTCTTCTAAAGCCAAATTGGGAGGGTGGCAGGGTATGAAGTGTTTCGATGTCTTTCAGTAGTCTGGTGTAGATGATTCGTTCGAGTACTTTGGACAGGGTGGTTAAAAGACTTATAGGTCTGTAACTGTTGATGTCGGTTTTGTTTTTGCCCGGCTTGGCGAACATGAGTATGTGCGCTTGCTTCCATTTCTTGGGAAAGTAGCCTTTTCGAAGGCATCCATTAAACAGAGTTGCTAGGTATGCAAGGCATTTCTTGGTTAATTTCTTAAGTACTATATTGGGTATAAGATCACATCCGGGTGTTTTCCGTGTAGGTAAAGCTGCTATGACTTGGGCTATTTCTCTGGGTGATGTTGGTTCGATGTTTTCAGGAGTGGGAAGATTTCTCTCGACGTGGTTAATCACATTAAGTGCCTGCGCTGGGTTGCAGAGGTTGGATGGTGTGAATACCTTTTCGAGATGAGAGGCGAACGCTTCGGATTTTTCAGCATCTGTGGTAAATGTGTCTGCTCCAGAGATAAGAGTAGGTAGTTCGTCATGTTGATTTAGAATTCGTTTGGTGGTTTTCCACATCCCTGGGTCACCCGGGCCGATATCGGAGATGTATTTCTTGTATGACTCAATTTTGTACTCGTCCAGCTCCCTTTTGATTCGGTGTGTAAGGTTGTTTAGTAGTTGTTTGATTACAGGGTTTCGTGTTCGTTGCCACTGTCTTCTTGCTTGGCTCTTCTCTTTAATTAGATTGATTATATTGTTTGGGGGATGATTGTAGTCATAGCATGGGCGTTTAGTTGTGGTTATAACTGAAGAGATGACTGCTTCAGTTATTGAGTGTGTAATGTCTGTTACCGTTGCTTCTAGATCCTCTGCGGTGTGTAGGTTATTAGGCCTTTTAAGATTTGCATCTAGTCGCATTTGGAATGTGTCCCAGTTAATTGGTCCGTTGATTAATTTAATGGGAAGTTGCCTTACTTGGGGTATGGTTAGAAAGGACACTAAGACTGGTAAGTGGTCGGAGTTTAGTTCGGGTATTACCCTTTGGTTTATCTGTTTGGAGAAGTTTTTTTGCAACACGATGTCCAGAACATCTGGTTGATGATCAACACGATACGGATAATATGTGTACTCGTCTGGAATCATGATTTGAAAAGTGTATTTAGTAGAATGCTGCTCTAGTTTGATGCCTTCGGGATTGGTTGCACGGCAACCCCATAGTGTATGCTTTGAATTAAGGTCACCTACGATTAGCATTTGTTCGGTTGTATCAAACAACTGTTTTAGATCGTCTTCAAAAAGTTTTTTGTTTGGTTGTCTGTAGGAACTTAAGATTGTGAGTTGGCTCTGGTTACTGAGTTTTATTTTAACTCCAGTGACTTCTAGGCTGATAGTGTGTAGATCAGAAAGTTTTGAATGTTCGAGTTTTCTTTTGACAATGACTGCAACACCCCCCGATGCAATCCTTGCGTTTCTGTCTTTTCGGTATGTACAATATCCAGGTATTTTGAATGTGTCATTTTCGGTTAAATGCGTTTCGGTAATACATGCCACGTCGATGTTGTATCTGGCTAGGAATGCTATGAAAAGTGAACGTTGGCTAGCAATACCATTGGAATTCCAATTAAGGATTGTTAATTTATCAATAAGTTTAGATGTGTTATGGTCCATTAAGCAGTAATGGTAACATTGAATTGATAATGAAATCTTTGATTAGAGGAAGATAGGGGGTTATTAATTCTAGGAGGGATTTGATAATATTTGCTGATTGAGAATGCTCGTAGGGAAGGGTTGGAGTAGCATTAGTGTTTAGGACGTTTTTGGTTCTGTTGGCGTAGGTTTGTGCAGAATTAACAAGTGGGTTGTTTAGAAGGGGTCTATTTCTTATACGTTTTTGTTGAAGCTCTATGTGATGGGTGCATCCCCGGTAGCTCGCTGCATGGTCGCCTCCACAGTTTACACATTTTGGCATCTCTTTGTTCAATGTTTTGCAGTCTGTATGGTTGTGATTGCCAGCGCATTTCACACATCTCGGGGGAAGAGTGCAATAATTTTTAGTGTGCCCGTAACGCTGGCATCGATGACACTGGGGTAAGTTGGTTGGTTTTTTCCTCGTTTCAACAGTTACTATTGAGTGGTACAGTTGTTTTAGTTGGTAAATTTGTTTGGCTGCGTCGTTATTGGTCAGCAATACTGCTCATACGGGAAGAGGTTTTTTATCCCGGGTTAGTAATCGGGTAATATTAATAATAGGCAATTTATCTAATGCTTCTTCGATTTCCTTGGTGGTTAATGACAACGGTACATTTTTAATAACAACAGATAAAGGCTTGTTGTTGGGGTTTTGAAATGTGTGGTATTGGATTTTGTTATCGGTGTAATATTTGGTAAGTTTACGATAGTCGTCTTCAACTGTTAGGTTAATGCGTAGGGAATTAGTACTGCACATTGTTGTAAATGGGCCTGTTGTTACTGTTTTAATGTCCTCTATCAAGGCTTTATGATTAATCGCGTTATGCATATAAATTGGTGGCACTTTTGGCTTGCTATTGGTTTGATCTTCTTTGGTGTTAACGTTTTCCTCGGCCGTGGGTTCGACTACATTATTTGATGGCAAGTAGAATTTGTTTTTAGGTAACAGGTCTTCTGTTGCCCAAATGTAGCGTTTTTGCACCTCATTTAAAGGTGGAGTTAACTCGTCTGATTTGCGCTTTGATTGCGCTTGAAGCGACATTTTACACGCATTAGCGTGTTGCGTATTGGCAAATTTAAATGAAAAATATTTGAATGTACTCACAGTTTGACTATAAGATAGTTTTAAGGTCAGCTGTAAGACACTGATAACGGAGCGAACTACACATCCGTTCGGCACCAGTGTTTGCACTCGAAATAATATTCTTGAAAATAGCGAAAGCCGCAAATATAATTTTGGAAAATTATATTATTATTCCAATGGAAGAATGTGCCACACGTTAAATTCCCATTTTTTCTAGCTAGAAATATCTGTAGAAAGAACTAGATAGAATGGTTATTACCTAAAGCGTCACATTTTTTGCCATTCGATTTTTAAACCAGATTTTATACAATGATTTCGGTGAAGAACCTTCCGAACAAATATCTTAGAGTTTTACTTGTTTGAAGTATTGGTCACCTAAGTCAGTTTGTTAATGGTAGTGATTTTGCAAGTTGCATAAAAACTTAGTAGAGAAGCATTTTCAATTTGGTTTTTAATATTCTCATTGCTATTTTGGATTGTAGATATTATAGTAATTTGAATATCAAATACGTCCGTTAATACACATCCCACTTTATGTTCCCGTATAAAACTCGCCATTATGAATAGTGTAATTAAATGTTTACGTTACATAAACTGAAATTGTTGGATTATTACTTTGCCTTCAGTTAATTAAACTGAACAAAACGTGTAAGTTGTTGGATCAACGTTCTATAATTTAGCGTTTATGAAAAAAAAATGTACACTGAATTTTTCATATTAATAATGGTACCAATAATGTTACCCTTCTACTTGCTCATATATTTTTTGTTCCGTTTAATCACTCAAATACCCTTTCTCATTTCTGCTATACTGGTAGTGAATATTATTTCACATTTAGGAAAAAAGGCAGGCTATTAACTATTAATAGAATTTTTTGTTGGTGCTGAATTGTCAACATTAATTAAGCCGGAAGGGTTTGATATGCATCCTCACATTTTAAAAAACAAGCGGTAGAAGTACATAGCTTTATAGTGCACTACGGATATTCCTTTATTACATTCCCTGCATGCAGCCTTGCGTGAGCACCTTGGATGTCAATAAATTCCTAACATATTTTTTCTGGTAGGTGGATTTCATTTAGAATCGATGCACATAATATGAGTTCCTGTGCTGTCACACTAGGAGCTCACGTTAGGATTGAAGTTTTATCGACAAATATAGTTTTAAGGAACCTTGTCAGTACATTTATTTAGCATCATGGAAAGATCAAAGCTATAATCCGAAACAGCTGGTGATTTATGTTGTCCTATGTTTGTAAATAATTCAGTTATGATTGCAAACGACAAGCACATGCTATATATAGGTAGTTGGTTACCAGATTCTACACAAAAATAGTATTTCAGGAAACAATTAGCCCCACGAAGCGCTTCATATTAACCGTGTGTAACAATCGAGTAGTTAACACACACGAGTTGTTTCACTGCGTTGATTTGTTGTAAACCCGCGATATGTGGGAAGTAGGTAATTCCATTATTACTAAAACGTTTTAGGAATGGTTAGATACAACTATTATTTATACGCTGATCGTTCAATAAAATAAAATTGAGACAGTTTTTGAATCAGTTCCGGGGAATCTTCTAGTTGAAAGCTTAAAATTAATTTGGATATTATTCTTGATTATCCAAATTCGATACCTTATCAGGGAAGATCGATAAAGTAGTGCAAATATTACTTTAATCTTCAAGAGTTCGCTTTTATGAAGCTGCTTTTTACACCAAAAATAAAACCAGGAGAGTACGATTTAATATATACTACTGAAAATGATTAAATTATGTTTCATAAAAATTATATTTCAAAAATAGACAGTTTAAGTAACAAGCTGCAATTTTACATTTTAAACGTTAAGGAATATCTTATATCCCTTGCTTGTTTTGATCAGAGTAGTTTGGGCAAGTATGCATTTATAAATGTATAATTTACATATAGTAGATTAATCGGACTCTTTACCTGTATTTTTACGTTTTAGAACTTCAATTTCTAAAAAAGCTGGGTATCTTAACATTTTTATGTAATCTTTTGGTAAAAAAAATGACATATAGTTCAAAGACACGGTTAGGTTAGGTTAAAACTCTACGCCGCCACTGCCTTTTCATGCACGCAGGAAGGTTTGATAATTCGTTGAAGTTTTTCGAACAGATTCAAGTTAATGTAAAGGTAATTCTATAGTCAGCAAACAGAAGTAATGCAACGTTGACGTCCGCCGGCAGTGGATGATTTGGCTGATGTGGTTTAATTAAATTTAACCGCTATTTTTAAAGAACCCGCACCATGACGCCAACACCCTTAGCTCGCCAAAACCCTGGAAAATATATCATTACAGCGTGTAGCTCAATGCCGATGTGCTCCTAGTCATTTTTAAAGTGTCGTCCATTATTATTTATCAACAAGCCGAAGACGGCCTGAGATACGTACTTTTCATCGATGCAGGAATAGGCGATTCACACTGATTCAGTTTTTATTGGAAGAGCTCGGACCCTCCCGGCATATTTTAGTCGCTTGCGATAGCTGCCCGCCCTGCTTTGCATTAGCGGTGTGTTACCTTCCTGGTTTTTGCATCTATTGTCGTCTATTAATTATTGAATTTAGCTAAATTGAACCTATTTCATTAACTTAGCAATGCATGTTGTAAATTGCCGCCCATTTTGAATAAATTAGATTAAGTTAAGCGATACATTTTGCGAAAGTGCATCTTCACTGAGAGATTAGTGTCTTATCGTCATATATGGCTTAAGACTTATGAGAGCAGAGACAATTGGTTGGAAAATGTAATTTCCATATTTTTATAGCTGTAGCTCCCTTGTTTTTATGGGACAAAATAAATAAATTAGAAATTCGTCTTTTCCACGATGTTGGGCGCCAAATTGTAACGACTGTAAAGGATCCACGTTGCGGCGCATGTTTGTAGTGACTGTAAAGGCTCCATGTTGCAGTGCCTGATTGAAATGACTGCCTTAACTAATAAAGGTTTTAGTGAAAATATAAATAATTAAATAGGGCAAGTCACCGCACAAATACTCTGGGTAGTTATATTAAACTTTAAAAAATGTAAAACTTTGCCTATCAGTATCTTAGACTAATCAAAATGAAATGTATTTATTACTCTTTAATAAACTGGTTAATTGCCCCTTTCTATATTTTATCGAATTGCAATATTTCTTTGTGCTTGGTCCGGCAAAACACAAGACTAATATCTCAAGTTAGCTTCAAATTTGAGTTTTTTTTAAAATTATTCTTTAGAATACTTAACTGTGAGTAGCTCAAATACGCCAAATTTTAGTACAACCGCACTACTCGCTTCAATTGCTCATAAGCTCACAAAATTGACTTAACCACAAAAGGTTCGCGGGTGCATACAGCGCTTTATCTTGATATTCAAAAGCGAAATTTGCAAGAAACCACAGGTAAACTGAAGCAAATCTCCTACCTAGCAACAACTAACTTGAGTTTGTTTCAGATTGTGACGTAAAACGACGCTAGCTATATTTTGTTCTACTTCCTGTGATAGCTCGAAATCCTAGCCAAAATCGCATTTTCTGGTGACTTCACTCAATTTACTCGAACTGGGACGGATCTGGGTGCTCAAAAACACGATGAACCTCTTCAGCAAGGTGTATTCTCGAAGTACACTAGCTTTCCGGACTCCAACCACATAAAACATGCCAAATCGTACCTTTGAAATTTTCGCCGATCTCGCCTAGGAGCTGGTGCAGGTGACGCCGATGTCCTTCTTCGCTGGAAGTCGCTTCCCTGGACCCAAATCGTATTCTGGGTAGGCCTGTAGGACTTGCGATCCCTGGCTTCTAAAGTTGAAATAGACCGGTGTAGCAGCTCGAAATATCCAGGTACTGGGGGCCGATCCAAAGCCGAAGTTGGTTTGCACAAATTTATAATTTTTTAATTTTGTAAAATATTTCAACTCTGTACTTTAATTGACTTTGTTCAATATGGCTCTCTGCATACAGAATTAAATTGTAAGCTTTAAACCATTTCAATATTTGTTCATGCTGGACTTCAACAAGCCGCACAAATATTCTAGGTGGTTTAGAGTTCAGGGGCGGGTGTTCGTAAAAGGTGTTTTAAGTGGGTTTAGAAATTCAAGTGTCTTACGGTTCTGGACGACTTCTTTGATCAGGTTTAGATCCCGGACAAGCGGCTTTAAAGAAGTTCATAGGGCCTGGCAGCTAATCCAGTTAGATCTGAATGGACTGCTCGGTGCATTGAAATGTTTTCAGCAAGCCAGGCTTCCTGAGTTTATTCATTTTTGGCCTTTCTATGCGGGTAATTTTCTGGTTCAATTTAAGAAAGGTTGCTTACGTGGCACCGCTCATTTTAGGGACGCAGGAAAAGGTAACTTAACCTCATATGCTGGAACCAACAAGCCACAAGTTTCGGTTTGAAGGTTGTTCTGGGAGCCAGCAGGATCAAATGCAGGACCCAACAAACCATGAACGCGACATGGAGAACAATTTCAAAAAATATTTGTAGGTGCTGGACCTCAAATTACCACACAAAATTCTAGGAGGTTTACAGTTCAGGGCCGGGTGTTCATAATAAGTTTTTTAGGTTTAGAATTTCAAGTGTTTTATGAATCTGGACGGCTTCTCCAGTCAGGTCTACATATCGAATTAGCGGCTTTAGCGAAGTCCAGAGGGCGTGGCAGATATTTCAGTTAGTGGTAAATGGATTGATTCTGCAAGCTGGGCGTCCTGAGTTTATTTCTTTTTTGGCCTTTTTATGCGGGTAATTTTCTAGGTTAATTTAAGAAGGTTTGCTTACGTGGCACCGCGCATCGCTGAATCTTTTTGTTTATCTTTAACCCGCGCCCACGGAAAATCCAAGCGCCCATTGTGGCGTATTTAGCGGCACACTAAATCCCAGCTTCCTACTTACATATAAATTAAATTTTTTGCAGGAGCTAACGTCACATCGTCACTGACACTGCCCGAATACAAATTTTGTATTTTTCATGTATTCCTCGTAGTAGCTGTTTACGGAAGAAAAATCAAATTTCGGAACTAAGTAAAGAAATTATATATATCTAAACTAACATATCTTGCTCTTAGCTTCCCGATAATTTAGTGATAAAGTAGGTACCTCTCCTTAAAATTAACATTCGGGAGGTAACTTTCTTCCATGCCATACCATAACCAGTTACTACTCTTGAAGCAGCGATTTCAGTAGAGCTACTGCTATTGAAAAAACGAAAAGAAGTTTTTCCTCTGTTTTATTCCAATATTCCTCCAAAATGAAAGAGCATTGGAGTGGCCAGTTTCTATAAAGTATATTATGCGAAAGACCACTCGATACGTGATTATAATAAATCTAATATCATGACGGTTGACTGACTATACGTAACATCTAAATCCAGTTAACTTGATCCCAAGCTTTAAAAGTGTTTACGCACACAACATCGACCTGGGGATTCGAAGTGTGCGCGCCCTTATACATCTCATAAAATCTAACGTCACAAACGCATCCTTTCATGTAGTTGGAAAGTTGTGATCAGTCAAAGCTTCAGCGAACATAAAGGAAGGCGAACTCGGAGCTGTAGGGTGCAATTTTTGACTAACCAGGAGCCGCCCTCGCGCGGATTTAGTTTGCATATAAGCAATCGTGGATTGCACTTTGTCGTCGACACCAAATTATTTAAATTGCGCCGCCCTCATATTCCATCACGTAATCGGCTGCCGTAAATACTGCAAAATAGGTCAGAGATATAAATGTAAACATGGTTATTCCAGGCAAACATTAAATAAAAAAGCGGGGTCTCTCCGGAGATAGATTTTCGCTTTTTAGCAAATACTCTTCCGCCAATTTTTGCAGTGCTCCTCCACAAAGTAATAAATAAATCCCCCGAACGCTGCGTTACGCATAGTAATTTCGCCGGGGGCTCCCTCGACTTTGCGCTGACACTACCTCAATAAGCAAAAGCGCCCAGGAAGCGAAAACCCAGCCCTGACCACTGCCCCCGATTCGACCTTACGCACAGTTTTTCGTTCATCGAGCATTTTCGGTCATTGGACTTAAAACATCTATTAAATCAATGTCCAAAGGGCAAAAGGGCACCTAATGAATTAAAATCTCCGCTTACTCCCACCATCTTTCCACGACCCCGTTTGAAAAGGGGTAAAAATCCTGCAATTTTCAGATTTCTATTAAATATCAGTAATAGCACTAGAAACTCAGTCGAGACTTTTGAAAATTATCAGGGCGTTGATAATGGGTTTCCTACGACTGACTAGCACTTGTAAGCTTTCTGATCGTTCTTTGCGCTATTTCATAGAAAACGAAGCGTTAATAATTGCTTCAGTATAACTGGTTCAGTATCTACAAGAAACGCCAACTTAATTTATATGTGTTCTACGTCAACTATTGGTACTTGACCCACCGTTAGGTTGAATAAAAATTATATTAAGTTAATGGTTAATCTTCAGTAGGAAATGTACGACCATAATGATAGGGCATTTGAGACCATCAGGATTTCTTAGTGGCCACTAATGAAGTTTCTTAAATCGGTGAATGTCTCTCTGGAGATTTGGGCCACTCGTTTATCCCTTTTAACTACCTATTGTTTAGAACAATCTCCTTAATTGAGTATCGAGCTACTAAAATTCTTCTTAGAAATGTATGTCACGGGGCATATATGTAATATGTATACCTACACTTTCTTCAAGAATAAGATTTATCTAGTGGACGGCGTTTAACAATCTCTACATCACCAAAGGACGCATCTTACTCTGCACTTGCAAGCGCAAAACTTAAAAGAAGAAACGCCAATCCCGAATCCCAAAAAATTACATTGGCAACCTCATAACCGCAACGACGAGAAAAGTTGCCGGACATTCAGTAGAAACGAATATTTAAAAACTATGTTGAAAACGTTAGAATTAGCTGTGATAGCTTGTGATAAATTTTCATTTTATTTTCTCATTTCATTAGTTTTAATTCTTATTTTATTACATGACTACGTCGTGCAGAAGTTTTTATATATGAGTTACGTTATATTTCCATATTTTATTTGATAAGCAACCCGTGATATTATGTATGTTCAAACTTCTGTTTGTCCATTTGGGTGAAACATATTAGACTGCAAAACTAGTTCACGATGTGTAACAATTACGCTAGACGTGTGCCACTCTCAGCATTAATACGGTATTATTAGGTCAACTTTCAATACACCTTGTTTACAAGCAAGGAGTTCTTGTAAACATTGTGTTTTGCACTTATGCAAATATTATGTTATTAGATCGTATACGACACAATTTAATTGTATATAAAGCTCTGTACTGATTTTTTAATATACCTTTGAACTCTAAAGTGTATTTATTTGTGGACAAAGGCTAAAAATCTCTTAAGGGGTAGTTACCCTGGCTACCCCATTCACATCTTATACTAGAACCCTTCATTCCTTCACCAAGTTTAAACCGCTTCAATAAAGTAACTTGGTGCTATAACTATACATTTTATGTTCCGAAGTGCGTCTTGAACGAGTGCAAGAATTAATCCACGGAACTATACAAATCGAAGACTTGCATTCAAGGAGCATCGCGGACAATGTGTACCCTATTAAATACAAAAATCAGTGTTATTTAAATGAATTAATTACAAAACTAATTGTTCGATCTTTTGTATGTTATTGATGTGATGGAATCGTATTTTGCTCGCTGTAATGAGAGCAAATTTAAAGTCTAAACACTGTAAAAAGTCGGATATAATCAATCTCAATTAGACTTGTTAGATTATAGCATTGCTCGTACTCATATTTTCATTATTCATGCGACAGATAGAACTTCACTAATTACAAGGAAATCATTAGTGTAATCCAACAATTTTATTCAAATTATAAGCACGTAATATACAATTTTACTGGACGCCATTATGCCTACCCTCAAATAACTTCCAGTTTTACTCTTTTGTTGCTCCAAATCCCACTACACCCTGTATATAATAAATTTAATTAAATACGTGCAACTGCAAGGGAGCGATACTTAAGTACTTGAAATTTCTTCAAGTGTTCCTAATGAATTTCCTCCAACTCGGTACTCTTAACAAGCCTCGCTTGAGCTTCTACCTCGTTTTCGCTAATTCTTTAAGCACTTTAGGCTGAAGCTAAATTTTCTACAGTGGATTCTTCCCAAAATTCAATTGAGAGCTGAATAAATTAGAACGAGAATAAGCCAATATAAGTCCACACGACTTCTTAACGTTGTTTACTATTTTTTGCAAAATTAACTTAGCATTTCCAAATCTCTGAAAGTCTATTTTTGGCTTGACAACACCCTGTACACATGCATTTCGTAGTTGTTTCGATGTTTCTATTTGCAATCCAGAGCATATCCTTGACATCTCTAAACATGAAATAGCAGTCCCAGAAATGTCCTCTGACGCCAGCTCGGTTATCGGTAATTCTTGACCCAATATTTGCATTTAAATCTGTAGAACCAACCGAATTACGCATTACACGGCCGCGTGCTACTTTGTAATCCGAAATTCGGGGCAAATATTTCTTGACGCACATTTCTAAGAGATAAATTTTTGCTCAAAATTTTGTTCACGTTCTCGGCGTCTTCTACAGCGCGATCAAAAATTATCAACAGCAGCGCGCATCTGTGTTAACAACGTAGCCTCGGCGAGCTGGTATTTGAAGTAAATTTAATATAATATGCTGAAAAAACATATGTGCTTAGATTTGATCCTTATTGGATTGATTATTATTCATGAACTATAGGAAAATTAATGCGACGTTGTTAAAGGTATTTAAATTCTATTGAATTTAACAAGTTGTTCTCGGTATCCTTCGACACTCAAAGCGGTCAATGGTGGTCAATATTTTTTCAGTTCCCAACGATTTTACCTTTAGTTTTTCACTTCTTTATATAAATTGAGAATCAACGTTGCACGTTTTAACCAATATACTAAATAATTCACGGCGAATTTATTTACCTGTATTTTTTACTTTCGGGTGATACACTTCTTTGTGAAATTGGGATCGTAACACATTATGTCCAGTTTCAATATCGAGTAAACTATGTGTGATGAACATATGTTTCAATAAATTAAAAATTTCTAATTAGAACCATTAGAATTTAAAACCCCTGTATATGAAACTTATTCTCTCATCTTTTTTCAACTTTTATATCTTCGAGTCAACTTTAACCGCAACGAATTCTATTCATACCTTATCAAGATCTTGTCAATATGAAAATACAATTTTGGTTTAACCCGCGTTATATTTGTAGATGAACATCCAGAATTGTTTTGGCTTCGTGTGCCTTGTACCTTGTCAGCAAAAAATACTAATGTTGACAATTCCAGTAACAGTAAAAGCTTCTTACAATAGTGTGGGGTAAAATGTAGGAATATCCAAAAGTGCGCAATATCTACGTCGCCAATGCTAATATTTTAAACAAGTAGCTAAAACAGACTGTTGATGTCGGGGAGAAATAGTGAGCATGAAGACTGTATAAAAATTTATCTAGTTGTTATAAACAGTAGCAAACCAATAGTTATGGGCACCAGATTCGAGAACTTACCTTGACACGCTCCGCTGAACTATACGGAGATGTCGAGCTGTGACGTAAGGTAGGTTACAAAAAGAGAATAAATGGCACAGCTAAACAACAATCGTTAACATCAAACATGAATAATATCTTCTTCTTCCTCTTAATATAGGCTGATAGCTTGTCACTACCGCACGGTAGTAGTGCCGTTTTATAATCCTTATTCGGCCGTGACCCGGAAAGGTGACTAGCCTATCCCGTTGAATTGGTAGGAGAATATACTTTTCAGAGGTAACGACCACGAAAGGTGTTAGTATGATGGCCGGAGAGCCTTTGATGTTACCAATTTCCGGATGTGGGACTCGAACCCAATACCTGCCGACTGCAAGCGCAAGCGCTTTACCAGCCAACCACACGCACATATATGCACAAAATAATGGTCTGAATTCACAAAAAATTTACTGAAGGGGACCCTTAACAGGAACGATATTAATACCAAACCGAGAAGTATGCAAATCGACAACACAACGTGAATAATGCTATAGAAATACAAATTCAGTTTGAGCATGATATTTTAATAAAAAATTACAATTTTAGACGACTCGACATAAAGAGTAAATAAATTGAGGTTCCGAGAAATGGTACAGTACAAAGCGCACTCATGTTCTGGGTGTAAATCCATTCGCAAAGCATCAGCAAAAGAAAACCCGAAGTAAACACATCATATAGTTTTGTAAGTCACATGAAAAGTCTTTAACATTTTTTTTTTTAATGTGGGGACTGGAAAAGTACTCCCACCCTAACATTGCCTACAGAAAGTTTGCGAAAAAAGAAATGCCAATCGCAAATTCCAAACCATTTAGGAGTTTAGAAGTTGCCCGACCTACAGCGATAGCGAGCGAAAGTTTGAAGTAACACGTTCGGACCGTAACACTATATTTTACTATAGTATTCTATGTTATATGATTGTTGTAGTTCACAGGAAAATCGAGGTGTTCATCCTATTATTCATTAAGGACTAAGATTCGCCTTTTCGATTGCTTGTAATACCGTAAGTCGCACTTTTTGTAGGTTCTCCTGGTGCACGCTGTTAGAGGGGATTAGCTTCAACGGTTATGTGATGGATTTGTCAATTACAGTAATCCCACAGTATTTAAGAAGCAACTAATGACTAATAGGTTAATTGTATGACGTCTCACCTATGGAGCAATTTCATCCCTCTTTGCACGTGTTATCGAATTTACTTCACGCTTTCTAGATGGGATGTTTGGGTTATTGTTATTATTTAAAATCACATTCTGATTCCAAGGGCTATCGATGAGTTTATTTGTTTTACATCGCACTAGGAACATTTATCTTTAACTAATGGTCTTGACCGGACTGCTATTGATCTATTGCTCTGATTTATATTATATTGGACAGTTTACATTGTCCTTACCTTCGGATATTCTTATAAATGGGGTTCAGTTTTATGTTCTGAAATCTCCATCTTCTCGCGTATGGCGTATAATTTTATTTACATTTAACCAGATGAAGGTTTTGTCTCGCACAACCTGATTAGAAGCAGAACTCGAATATACGGAGATTCCATTTTATACAAAAGAATCGTTTTGAAGGCCTACATATCCTTGGCGGCTTAGCTTTTGCTCCGCCCTTTTTAATCTACATGAACCTTCTTCTAAAAGCAATTATGCTCCTGCTGATATGTGACTATTTTCTGTTTACGAAATATATCATTGGTCGTATAATTGAGTTATAGTACAGACGGTAAATGTATTTCACAGTCACTTTTACAGATGGAATGTTTATATAATATAATACACTTAATCACACAATATTACTACGCCGAATGTACTGTATTAATGGGGAATACAACTGTAGAGCGTCTCACGAAGAGAATTCAGTATCGGTTCTTCTGGAAGTCCATAGAATTGTACTCAAGTGAGTATGCATTTATCAATTGCAAACTACTGCTCCTTTTGGAGTAGTTATCATCATTTATAATCTTACAAGACCCGTTTTTCCAGTCTACGGCATTTCGGCATGACCGATTCGGCGCAGATTATTCAACGCGATTCCGTTTCGGCGCAAGGCCGTTTCTACGCGAGGTCGTTTCGGCGCGCGAACATTTCGACACGAAGATGGTTCGGGGTGGAAACCTTTTGCACCGAAACGTCTTTGCCTCGAAGAGACGTTGCCACCCAAAAATGTTTTGGTGCGAGGACGGTTCATCGCGATGATGTTTCGGTGCAACCGATTCGGCGATCCCTTTCAGCTCGATTCCGTTTCAGCGCGAAGCCGCTTCTGGGCGAGGTTGTTTCAGGGCGCGAACTTTTCGACGCGAGACGTTTCGATGCGAGTAAACATATTTTGTGGGTGTGCTTTTACAATTAAATAAGACGCTAATACAACACTATATTTTTTACAATTTCCGTGTGTTGTTCTTTCCGACACATTTGAAAAGCTAGTAGGGAATAACGTAATTTGAACATTAATTGAACTTACTGGAAGATGTTAGCCTGTGTCAGAACACAACACTGCAATATTGTATATTGTTATGTTGTACGTAGAGAAGAGTTTCAAGGCATAATTCTAAAAATATCGAAAGGTTAAATAATACTTGCACAGATTTTGCTCCATATATAGCTGCTCTAGTTTATCAATTCAAATAAAAATAATCACAAATTAACGTACACCTACACAATCATTTATTGCTTTCCAAATGTGTATGTTGTAGA
Organism: Agriotes lineatus; assembly: GCA_940337035.1. Classification (NCBI taxonomy): domain Eukaryota; kingdom Metazoa; phylum Arthropoda; class Insecta; order Coleoptera; family Elateridae; genus Agriotes; species Agriotes lineatus. The sequence goes on along the minus strand of CALNHX010007094.1, from coordinate 34,450 downwards.
TATATTTTAAGTTGCTTTAGTTTGTGGCCTCGAAAATAATATTTACCATAATTTTGGAAACACTCCTTATACTCAGTGTTAATTGCTAAAACTATAGTTTTATTCTTATCTTTTAAGAAAATTTTATCCATATTTCAGATATGATTTTCTTTAGTTCTTAATATGACTTTTTCATTAGAAATAGTTCGAGGATTTCAGAAAATAATTCTTGCTCTGATATAAAATGCAGTTTTAATATAAGGATGTGACCGTAAACGAATATCATTCCTAGTTTTACAGAAAGGAAATATATTACAAAAATTTTGTCCCATTCATTTGTTTGGTTTGGAGTTATAAATTAAAATTATGAAAACAAAATCTGAAGAAGATCCATGTGATACTATTCCAGAAAAAAATTTTAATTTTAAATTTTCGGAGTGACTAACAGTTTGTATCTTTTTAAATTAGAAATTCTGTTTTTGTAAACTCGATTCCAAGCTTGCAACGAATTAAATTTTGTAATTAGTAGTCGTAGCTTTCTAAAAAACAAAATTATAAAAATCTAAATTCTTGAATCAAATCCTAAAGTTTTATGACTAGATACCAGTTTTCACAGTTTTTGATTCTTTAAATTTATTTTTAATACAGATGGTTTGGAGTATTCCGAAAACATCATTAAAGGAGATTGTTTTTAAGAAAACCAGACAGCGCAATTTTTGAGTTAGAACTTTAAAGAAGAAAATGTTTTATTCGTTTTTAGAACCTCTAGTGATTTCACTTATAAAATTTGGAATATATTTTATCGGGAAAAAGGCGATTTTTCAAAAACTCTTGAATATTGGTAATGTTTTTGTAAACCCCTATACAAAATGAGGGGGTACCATTGCTAACTCTGTTATTATTGGAGCGCAGAAAAGTCAGTTATCTTCAAAAATTTATTTCTTTTATTAAATTAAAATTATTAAAACTTCAAGGCTATCTATTGCATGCCCTGCATTTTTACTGCAAAACGTCACAATAATGTATTTGGACGTTTAATTATGGTTAAATTATGGTTCTATTCAATGGCTACTTGATTTTAATGGGTTCAAAACAGTAATTTTTAAAGAGGTCGGTTATTTTCAAAATTATTAACAAATTGTATCAGCAGTTTTTTTCAGAAATTGATTTTACATCGATTTATTCAAAAACATACATTTTTTCAATAATTTTAGAAATTACTGTTCGATTATATTTGTTTTACCATCATCAGCACCCAGACAAATCCTACTAGTTTTCTAATTTAACCTACTACGTAGCTCCAATGGTAACGCAGTTAGCAATGGCGACCTATTAATTTAGTTCATTCTGTATACAGAATCGCATCAAAATCGGACCAACGACGGTATCCGCGATTTAGATATCGCCGATGTTACCACGCATCCGCCCACAGATAGACAATTTAAAAAAGCTCTTTTTAGTGTGTGTGCTTATTTGTGATTTTAACAATTTTAATTTTTTTCAAATTCCAAGACACTATGGAAAATAGCAGCCAGGCAAAATATGTAGGTTTATACCTTTCCGAGTCGAAACGGCCTCGCGCCAAATTGGCTCGAGTCGAAACGTCTTTACCCCGAAAGATCCTCGCGCCGAAACGTTTCCGCGCCGAAAGGGCTGCCCCAAATCGCTCATGCCGAATCGGCCTTGTGGAAACGTTCATTCCGTTTGCATTAGTCTATATTTACTGTACCGAATTTCTACTATAAAAGATGCATTCAGTAATGTACTTGTGCCCCTTTAAACTTTTGAGCATGCTTTCTGTTATTTGTTTGTTATGGACAAAATCTAGGCATGCGAAGTACCAGGTACGTTAGACACCAACCGCTATAGCCATATGGTCAAAGTCCTATTTAAGCAAGGGATCTTTTACATGCTACCCATCGTCGTAACATTTGATTTTTTAAATTTTTAAAAGCCTCCTTGAAACCGGGAATAGAACTCGCTACCTAGGTCAGTGGTTAGAATACTTAACCACACAGCTAATGAGCTCGGTAATCTTTCTGTTACGCACAGTGCTATTGATCAATAAAATAGCGCTGGAACACATAGATAAAAATTGATTTAAAAATACGTATAATGTCATTTAATGATATTATTTCATAGCAGTATTTTTGAATCCGCATATAGTTCATTGCGATAGACTGACAGGAATATGTTGCTGCAGGTGCAATCGAACGTAAATGATGCATTGCTGGGCATGCAGATGAATTCCCGTGCTCTATGGCATCCCAAGGGCATTCGGAGATTCAGCTTTTTAATGAACAAAACTGTCTCTACAATATCCGTCACTCAAACTTCAGGCATTGGATACGACAGTAGACTCAAGGGACAGACAATTGGAACGCTATACATAAATTGATAATAGTAGGTAGCTACGAATTTTATTTTCCATTAAAACATATACCTATTACTTAAAACCGCTTTAACGTAGCAAACTGTTTATCTACTATTTACAAATGCGGGAGAGTAATAGGTAAACCGTTACCTAAAGCGGTTTTGATTGAAATCATTCAATTTTTGCATGCGTTTAAATAATAATTTCCTTGACATTTCAATTCTACTTTTATTCTTCAGCTAATGAATATGAGAGGATTGTTTCCCAAATCCATATAACTCTGATAACAACGCTTTTATAGAATTAAAGCTTTCTCATTTTACGCATCAACTGGCTATGTTCATGACTGGAAAAAGTTTGATATTGAACTAAAAGTTGAAGTCGAGGCTGTTGCACGTCGTCTCAATAAACAGCTTAGTGCATTGTTGTTGCTTAGTGCCTCTGCTAAGCATGATTTTATTCAATGTCTTGTATGTATGTATTGAAGGCAGTAGAGGTGGTTCAGTGGAAGAGCCTTTCCTGGTACTAGACCAGGAAAGGTGAGTTCGTTTCTCACTCGAAGATTAACTCTGACTCTAACGACCCCAAAAATCTAGCACCGATCCCACTGCGGTTCTCTAGTTCAGCTTCATCAAAACAGGGATCCAGGAGCGCCAATGCAAAGCTTTGAACGATAATGATCAGAAAATAACTGAAATATAAAGTGACTGAAATTCGTAGGTATTTATGAAATAAAATTATTCTCTGTATCGCAGTTACCATGAAAGCGACTTTTTTATTAACTTTCAAAAAAACTAACTAAAAAGCACTTATAAATCAAAGTTTAAAAGAGATATGAAATATCTAATTTAAAAAAAATCTGGAAAAGAAGGCTGGTCTCCAGGATATTTCGACTTGTTTGAATAATATTTATAACCGTTAACTGTATCTAAAGCGCGATATTTTCGAATTTAGAGTCTTTTAGCCATCACTCCGCTACAAATATGAGATTGACCAATAGCCGGTTCGTTGCTTACGGTACTTACACCAAGAGCTTATCCGATAGTAGTTCAGGTAAAAAAATACTTGAAAGACTTAAAAAATCCAAGTTCTTATTTTGACGGATAAAAATTCCTATTTTAAGTAATCTTAAGCTAATATAAGAAAATAGGGGACTAACTAATAAAATATTTAAGATAAGTATCAGAAATTGTTATGTTCCTAGACCTGCAATAATTCCTCCTATTTCAAAATAACAGTCGTTCAATGTTTTATCGTTTAACAATTTATACAGCGCGATACACTCAAAAATTTAATAAATATAATATACTAAACAATAGTACTCAAGTAGTTACTACGTACTTAGCAAGTTGATTACCAGGTCAGTTTGTTTCCGACTTCAAAATTGCAGAATCTCAAAGATTACTTAAAATTCCTAGCATGCTAATCTTAGTATTTTCATTCCAGCTATAAAACATATAATTCTAGCTGAAATGCTTTGTCCCATTCTAAAAATAAATTAGTACTCTCAATGTTTGTGTCAACATTTATAAACTAAAGAAGTTGTAATAGGTGACAATTCAAAATGTATAGTTATGTATGGCACAAGTGTATTATATTACAAATAACCAACGAAAGAAACGTTGAGTTCTCGAGTGAATTATTTACAATAATAATAGTTATTTACTATACAAGTGGGATAACAACATCATTAATATACTTGTGTGCTTACATAACTCGTGCTACGCACTCGTTTGTAATTTACACACACGTATATTAATGATGCATTATCACACATGTATTGTACAAAATTTTATCTACGACTGCCTAAAATTGAGAAAAGTGCATTAAGAGAAATGTCAGTAGTAGGCAAATGTCATTATGTCATTCATTTGACACTATTTTAGTTACGTAATGAAGTCATTACACAACTCAGTTGCGTAATGAAACCATTACATAACTGAATGGTGTAATGAGCTTCATTACCTAACTGAAATACTGTCAAATGAGTGACGTAATGCGTTACTTATCCCACTGGAGTAGATAAACAAATTTATAGTTAGGGTAGCGTAGAAGTGTATTCTTGGTGGCACAGTCAGTCTTTGTCAAATTCGTAGTTAGTACGTTGGGTTTTGTTTGCTATTTGACACAGAGTGTCGCAAAACTTAATCTCGAATTTGACATAGCCTGACATGCTTTTTAGCTCACTACTAGTAGGTTATCGGCCACTTTAGAGGTCCCTAGTCGATCTAGAACTTACAACCTTACAGCTAGAAGCTGTTGGATAATAATATATTACGCAACTAGATTAGAAAAGTGATATTTTACTGAAAAAGTTTGGCTGGTTTGAGTACGACCGTCAGCGACTACTTAAACAGCCATGCCAGTCCAGTAAACCACTCTTCTAACGCGTTCCGTATACTGTTTTATCGCATTTCTTATAAAAATGTAAACAATAAATTTAACATTAAACGTCAAAACATAACCAAGCTGAGCAAAACTTGCTTTTATGTACTAAAACATAATAAGCAGCTCTAGTTGATGTTGGCAGTACTAATGTGTATTGACACAGACTTATGCAAAACCTAGACTGCTAACTTCGAATATAGCACAGACTGATAGTGCTACCAACAATCTACAGCATTTCTAAACGTAGAACAAGTCGTCGTAGCTATGCTAGAATGGTCGCTATGGCATAAAATAGCACTTTACTTGATGATTTTGAATGTAGAAGTATACCGTATGGTCGAAAGCTTTTATTCTATAGACGGCTGTAGATGTTCTTAAAATTTTATTTCTGATGAGACTTCATTGCCTATCAGACACCTTAACCAAACAAGAAGGATCCTTTAGGTTTTAAAAATTTAAATTATTGATAATTGTTTAACAAAATATGCAAGAAAGGTAACATTTTACACAGTTTCCTTCTAGGACTTTGGTGCATAATGAACTGTATCGCTATAGTTGAAAAGAAACAAATAAAAGAATAATTTTGCAAGAATAATAATACTAAATACGAACACAGGGATTCTACCAAAAGTCTAGTAAAACGAAAACTGATGGACACCAGAAGAAGCTAATGCAATGGGTAAAGAACAGTAAATGGCGGAAGTAGACTTAAAGCTCAGAGTTCTCCACGAAAGTTGACGCGGTTTAGAAATGATGTAGTTCCGTTTAAAAGTAAACTCTATGATTATATAAAGATGTTATTAGTTATTCATCAAAAGTGGTGTTCTTCAAATGATCACCATTTCTGGTCGTAGATTCCTAAAGGCGAATACGAAAACTTTCCACAGTTAACTAGAAGAATAGCAACGGCAGCCAACTTCTTAACTTCTTTAACTGGTCGTGGGTTGAACGAAAGATCTTCAAACAGTTAAAAAGGTATGGGCGCCAAGTAGTAACTAACCCAAGCACTTTTCTAATTAAATAATATATACACGTCGACAGGTGCTACTAACCAATCCCTGAAATAGAGAGATATCGACAAGGGCACAAATAAAATGGCATAAATAATCGTCAGTACAATTACAACAACAAAGAGTCCTCGGTAGTACATACACAAAGCACGTCAAACCAAATCAAACTTCTCAGAAAATATCTCAATTGTAAGAGTAAAAGTCATAAACGCTTATAAACACAAGTTATGAATGTTTACGCTAAATAAGTAATACAAAAAAATAGGTATAATTAGCAATTTCGATTACCAACAGGTTACTTGGTAAAAACGTATATTTGCGATAACGTTATTAAAGATAAAATTTTGGATTCGGATTGAATTTGACCCAAAACCCACACATGCGAGAATATTGCCAGATTATTAATAATCAACAGATAGTTCCTACAGAGTCCAAGTACTTGGTCCAAATTAGGGCCGGAATACGCTTAGTAATTAACTAAAATCATATTCACCGTTAATTTAGCGGTAAACAGCTTTATTAGGAGTAACGCAATATGAAACTGAAGTGAAATCTCAAACAATGAATTATAAAAGTTCTCGTTGAATTGCTTCTCAAGAGATATTAGCCACTCTCATGGTACTTGAGACACATCCAAAATCCAACTCAGCTCCAACAACTCTGATAAAATTATCTTACGTAGACAGTGACTTGAATATTTCAAAATAATTGCCCTAAACAGGTAAGTTCTAATTTATACTATATTTCTATAGGCATGAAGAAAATCTGGTATTTGACGAATAGATTAACGCGAAACACTATACGTTACAAAGAATTCCATAATTGCAGCTTATGTCGTAATCCAATACTTTAAGCGCAGGTAGGTGCCTAGATTAGATTAAGACCGACCTACTGTTTCTGGTCATCAGGCAGCACGCACCCGTATCAGAAGCTAACCAGAAGTAACACCATATTGATAAGCCAGAAGGAAAGCCAGATGCTGGTGCAAAATTTCAACGGCTGTTCTACATTGCAACCTTCGGCTGCAGGTTATGTATAGCTTGGTGATGAGGCCTCAAAAGTGAACTGAACCTCTTCTAAAAATGGAATCCACAACATACAAATCGTCAAGCGGAAAGGGAGCTCCAGTGCATACGAGAAACTGTTTTCTCCCGTAACTAAAAGGAATTGAAAATAGATGCTTAGAAACGAAACAAATACTACTATCAGGTGGAGTTCCAAAATATGTCTGATTTTGAGAAAATTGCGAAAATATTTCTTCCATAAACTTTACTGAATTTCCATGAATGAAACTGCAACACATTATTGATTTATTAAACTAGGACGCCAGCAAAAATTCCAAATAAATGGAACATCGGCTTCACAAATGTAGTTGACATTGACATCCTTCCTGTTTCAGCACAAGCTGGTAAATGGCGGAGAAGATAAACAGCTTGCCAAGAATTTTGAAAAACCTTGAGAATTCAGGATAGGCATCCAAATTACCTCGGAGTTTGGATTGTTGTAGAAGATAGTTTTGAACTATTCAGGAATAACTCTACATATAAATATGTTAGGTCAATTAATTACATAGGTACTTTTGACTCGCAACACACCTCGATTTTTCATTTTGCATGGAGGTAGTTTCGAAATGTCCTGCTTATTTTACATTGTAGATGGATTTGTATTATGTAAACGTCTTTAATGTTAAATACTAGCAATAAAAAATGCTCGTGGCACACAATCTAGCACAAGATTAACCCTATAATCCGTTAGCTTGTATAAATACTAAAGAGCAGGATCAAAATAAATAGAGAATATAAATTTAGATAGACGAGACTTCACTTACAACTAGAGCTGAGTGGAATATACTGAATGTCAAGAACTCAAGGCTAGCACATCTGACATTAAAATGCTGTTTAATTCTACCCTTATATAAATTCTTATTGTATCATATGTATAGACACATAATATTATATTCAACTTAAATATAATAAAATAGTATTCGAAATTTTTCAAAGGTATGTATGCTGTGTTAACATACGATATAGTAAATGTAAATTGAAATGTAGCATATTATACTATAATTTAAGGGCTTTGAATATTTAAAACTTTTTAAACTTAAAATAACCTAATACCCCAATATACAAGCCCATACACAATGCCTTAGTCATATGTAGACATATACATAATGGGAACCCTATCTACAAAATTATGTATTTATTTACATGCCTTAGCTTTGGCTGTACATATTTCCATTTGCCTCGCCTTCCACTACATTCAGTTAAAATTTAAAATCACAGATAATAAGGGCTATTTAGTAAGCCCCTCGGGGAATTCTGATAATTAAGTAAATAGCTACAGGTCATTGTTTTGCTATCTAAAAGACTAACGCAAATGTTTACGAATTCACCCAGGAAATCCAGGTAGAAAAGTGAAGAATGAGCTTCGTAACATTGCTTCATCGGTTTCTATCTCATACATTTTTCATTGTAGCGGACCTTATTTCCATTAATTGCGATTGCTGTGGCGATAAAGCTAAGTCAATACTATCAGGAAACAGGTGAGATGGATTGTTGTAAGTTAAAACTATGCATGGTATTGCCAGCATTTTCACTTTATGAATGAGCCAGGATTGGGAAATTAATAAAACACTGTAATTATTGTAGTTTGCCATTTGCAAATAATGTGGTTTCTAACGATCTGTAAAATTTTATTAACTACATGGTAAATTACCTGAAGCATGAAAAATAAAAAAAGTAATAAAATGGAACATAATACTACACAGAGAGTCAGTTTGTACTCCTGCTTACGTGTTTAGCATTGTTAATTAAAAATAAATTATCCAAAAGTTATTACAGTCTAAGGTAAGGTTATCGTTTACAAACATTTCATCAGTATTAATTATTAGATAAAAATATTAGAAGACTGTAGTACGTTTTTTCATTGCTACCTGAATTATGCTACTGAAATTTATTGACTTTATATTTAAGCGCCAGTAGTTAATTCATCGACTTACCAAACCTGGAGGTAAACGGTATTTGAAGTAGAGCACTCACCTAAAACAAAAGTTACAATTAACGTGGTTACCCTTGGGACGCTGGGGTTATTCTTTACATTTAACCAATTACAGCATTTTATTACTACGACTCTCTAACCGACATGCTTTAATTCACTTTCGTATTTAACCAAACATTTCCTTATTAAATCTTTCAGCTTCCCTGTCTGCAGAAGCAATAAGTTTACTGTCCGCCTGCTACCTTCCCATCTGCGGCAAGCTAGCCGAATCACCTCAGATTTACAAAGATAAATAAACGAAAAAGAGCAAACTGAAGTAACAGATTGCGGACTACCTCCTTGGGGAAGCAGAAAGATGTTATAAGTGCTTTAATCATATTTCAAAGTTTCTGATTAGGGTAAATCGAAGACGAAAGCGAAATATTACTACGTTTTCTTTGCAACCTCCACAGTACATTTCCAGATACTGCAAATATCGTGTAGAAAGCTAATACGCAATAGATCAACGGTATAAATGTAATATAATGCAATAAAGATAAAGCTTTCATTTAAAATTATTGCTTATTTATAGACGTTCAGATGAAGCGCTTAAAGCAAAAATTTGATTTAATAATAATAATGCACTAACAATTTTCTGATAACATGCTAGGAGCAATTGGAATATGTAACATGTTGGCTATTTCCGTATGACAACCATAAACACCAAGTTTTCACGAAATTACATGCTCGAGGTTACATCTCATAATCACTGCAAATGTCCTAATCCCTACAGAGGCGGAATCCAATTATTTTGCTTAGTTTGCCATTAACGCATATAAACGGCCCGCTGCAATGTGGGAGTTGGAATTTAACATTATTAACTTGTTTAATAGTAATCTCAGCTTTGATCTGCACTAGAAGCTGTTCAATATTCCATCAGAGTCCGTGTTACAGGATTACGCCGTATGAGGTAGCGACCCGCTTATAAAGATGCATTCGAATGCAGCGGACTTCGTACAAAGTGAAAACGTGATATGTTCATTCACAATTCTTATGGAGATACATCTATCAGATTAAATTAAAGAGAAAATCTAAATTACTATAAGCCCAGCACATTTTTCAATGTTAGATATTTAAATTATCTCTTTTTTTAACGAACTACTTGCGCGACTTTATCACGTCTTTATTGAAGTAGAAGAAGTCTTCTGCCTCTTTTACCTCAAAAATGACGGCCAATCACTGTAATCGTTCATTAAATAATACAATGGCTGTGAAAGTCAGATAAATATTGTTAATTGTCTCGTAACTAACCCAAAACGGTTTTCGTACAGTTACGATTTTTTTTTGAGTTGTGGTACTTTCTTCAACTGCTCGATATTGTCAAGTTATAAGGCGCTCGGAATCGATGCGGGCGAAGTTTATACCCAAATTAAAGTAAGCAATATTTGGCGTTCAAAATAGATATTTCTAAATCTAGGGAGCAAAGATATTTCCCACCGTGTGTGGGGATTAATATCCGACGGCTAGCGTATCTCCAGTATTTAAAATCTTACTGTGTGTTAGTAAGCTGGGACTTAAAATCAATCAATGCAAAACCAAAATGATGATCGATGATCTGAGGAACAACCGACCAGAAATTATAAATGGGAGATCGTAAGACAGATATCTATTTGGGATCTTTAATCAGTGTACAAGTTACGCTCAATATAAAAGTATGTGACTAGCTAAAGATGATCAAAGATTCCTATTTATTTTTGTATATGTCCTCAAAATCTGTACCATGAAACAGAAACGCCTAAGAAGAATAGATGCTTTTAGGGTGAGGTTCTTAGAAGTTTTCTATAAAATAGAACGTTAAATAAAAAACGTGATAGATTGAAAGGGATGAAAAACCACCTCGCTCAAAACTGAGCTAAAAAAGTATTTAGTGAAATACATCACATTTAGTCCAGTTACATTAGGATGCGCCTGCCGAAAAAATCCAAGTGAGCTGAAATTTTGCATACACCTTTATTTTGATAGTACAAATAATATCTCAAAAGTCCCCATCGATATCGCACTTGCGTTTTGAGTTATTCAAGGTCAAAGGTCACAAAAATAAGTTTTTCGCAAATATCTCTGTTTCTATAGGTCGTATGACTTTTTTAGTTATTACAAAAAATGAAGGCTAGGAAATTTTCTACAAAAAAGATTATACAGGTTTTTTAAGTACAACTAACCATTCAGTAAATGACACACTGTTAAGTTTTGAAAACGGATTTTACTTCCTTTTACGATAAAGGAAGTATTGGATTCACCCCAAATTGAGTTTTCAACAGATCTTCACGTTTTAGAGTCCCCTGAACCCAAAAAACATGTTTTTGCTCATTCGTCTCTCTGTCAGTCTGTGTGTGTCTATGTGTGTGTGAGAACAAGAAATCTCAAAAACGAAAAGAGGTATGGCGTTGAAACTTCATATATAAGTTTTGTGTACTATGTAGATAAGACAGCAAGCTTTTGAAGAAAATCGCATAGCCGGAAGTACAATGTTTACTCTTGTGTTTCAAAAACGGCTCTAACGATTTTTTTCAAACTTTATATTTTTATTACATTTTTAATGTGTATTGATTGAGATGGGTGATTTTCCAGTTGTATTTTAGAGGTATTCAACTGGAAAATCACGCATCTCACATCAATACACATTAACCTTTCAGAGATAATGTGCAGAAATCAGACATAAAGTATAACGTGCGGAGCGATACTCCGCACCTGTTTTCTCCTAAGTTAATAATAAAAAAAGAAGACTAGTATAATTAATGCAATTTTTTTGTATTAATTTATTGTATTACATACAAAACTCAAGTTTACAATTCATATTCACCAAAAACAAAAAACAAATTGTTTAACAAAAACTTATAACTAGTTATAACATTACCTAAGTAGGAATTAAATTTTCAAAAAAACATTAGTCTTCAAATTGTTGACCTTCATTTGCGCAGCCATGACAAATATTTTCGGAATGTTCTAAACAAATGAATTTTCGGCACTTGAAACATTTAAACCGGGTGGGCCTATTTTTTTCTGTCACACTGAAAATATTTGCCTTTCTGGGCCTCAGGGTTAATTGGTTTTAAATTCTGCTGATCATTTATACCTAATATTTCCTTGAGATGAATTCTAATATTTCGTGGGATCCGTTCATTTAACGCTCGTCGTCGTACGTGTTCATTTAGAAGTTCCATGCCAAGTGACTCTAAAAATATTCTTCGAGGTGTCTTATCCTGATACCCTGCATTACTTTTGAAAATAATAAATGAGTTGATGCCAGCTATATTCAAAGTAGTATAGAATATGACCATGAGCCATCGCCGGGTAGCTCTGGCACAATTATAAGCCTCACACATTTTATCTACTGTGTCAACACCTCCTTTTGTTCTATTGTAATCTAAAATGAGTTCAGGTTTTCCAGTTTCCTCGTCAATAGAATCGTTTTCGAAGTGCATTGTAGATAACAAAAGAACAATCTTATTTTTTTAAGGAATATAAGAGCAAATCGTAACTTTTTCTTGGAATCCAAACATGCTTGTTTTCTCCGGCCGAGGAACAGGCTGAGTGAACTCCAAAGGTAATTCCTTTCTGTTTTTCCTTATGGTTCCAAGAATTGTTAGTTGATGATCGGTAGAGAGTGTATTCGCCACAGCCATACTTGTAAAGAAATTGTCCATCGTCACGTTTCTTCTACTACCGGAAATTGGTTGACAAAGACGAGATAAAAGGGAGACATTATCTGCTTGCACTTTGAAGGATCCAGGGGGTTGCTGCCCAGTATAAATTTCCAATTTCGTTGTATAATACATTTTTGCGTCTACTAAATAGTATATTTTGATGCCGTATCGATTTGGCTTATTGGGCATATAAACACGAAATCCACATTTTCCACGAAACGCTGCTAACATTTCGTCCACTGTTGTATATTCAGACAAGCTAAAGTATTTAGGTAAGTTGGAATTAAATGCATCAAATACTTCTCGAATTGGTGCCAACTTATCATGCGTCTGACGTTCCTCACGAGTAGTTTTATCGTCAAATCGAATATGACGTAATAGAAATTTGAACCTTTGAAGGGACATAGTGAGACGGAAATACTCCATAGAGGTTCCATTCGTTCTAAACAAATCAGCCGCATTAACATGATTATTCTTTGACATTGCTGAAATATATAGCAACCCAAAAAGTTCCTTCAATTCAATAATGTCGGTTGGCATTGTTGTTCGATTAGATGTATCATAATTCCCCACGCCAATAAAAATATTTGTGTTTTCTACAATAACATTTAGAATATTGTCTGGGAAAAAAAGGCTCCAGATCTCTAGCGGACTTTTTATTCCTTTTGCGCCTTTTTTTACACCAGGAAGAACCTTGATTATGTTGTCTGCACGAGTTCTTACTTGTTTATTTCCAGGATGCTTATGCCAGTGTGTCTTTCCGTCTTTTCCTATATAAAATGCAGCAGACTGTTGCCCCGTGTTTTTCCCTGACCTCGGAACATCCATATTATCGACTCACATCATCGTCATCAAGCTCAATATCGGTCTCCACGTCTTCGAAGAGCCTTTGAAGATATTCCTGTTCCTTTTCGTAATCCATAGCTAACTCTGGAACCACATAATTATCCATAGTAATTAAGCAAACAAATAATAAAAAAGCAATAACTTACCTTTAATGTTTTGCAAAAAGGATAACGTGAGGAGTATTAGTCCGCAAGCGGCTAAAATACCAGAACCAAGCGCACTCTCGAACAGAATATTTAACACTAATTTCAAGACGCCAAAAGCAACAGCTACTGAGCCGCCGAGCATTAAAGTCGGAAGAGTTCGTTAAATATCGGAAAAATTCCGAAAATTCGGAGCGAGGCTCCGCACGTTATCCCTGGAAGGTTAAAAATGTAATAAAAATATAAAGTTTGAAAAAAATCGTTAGAGCCGTTTTTGCAACACAAGAGTAAACATCGTACTTCCTGTTATGCGATTTTCTTCAAAAGCTTGCTGTCGCATTTAGATAGTACACAAAACTTATATATTGCTATGGATATGCTCTAATAATTATGAATTCGCTTTTGGGGTTGTTTATAAAATTAATTTAGACTGATTAAAATATGCAGTCTTGCATTTTTATTTACTTAATCCAAAATAAATGGTAGTAGGCCCTTTAAGTATTTTATTTATCTGCAATTTATTATCAAAACGCTAGCTCAGTAGAACAATTAACTCTATTCCCAGGGGTGAATTCCTAATAGATTGTAATTTTTATTTGATCTGGTGCGCCACTGTACACCTGAATTAGTTTCAATACACAGTAGTTATTGTATGCAATACGTCAAAACCTACAACATGGTTCTTATCATGCAGTCAGCGTTGTTGACTTTAAAATAATCAAAATTGTAAACATTCGCAGAGGTATTTATTCAAATCGTAGCGCTTTGGTGGTTATTATTATCATTTGTTTCAGGCATTAATTTGTTACATGACGTTAGAAGGGACGCCGCCGGAAAATAGCAATTGTTTCACCTCCGCCTAACCTCAAATTTGGGAAAACGCTTATTTCTTGAACTGCTCCTCCGCTGCGGCCGTAGAAGTACTCGAATTTTCTTCGGTGAGGACCTCCTCTCATATGCACGTCGAAATCCAACCGCTGACTCTTATATTTTAGGTGAATTTTGCCTACCTCGATTCTGCGGCTTCCGAATATGCTCGGTGATGAGTTCCTGGGGTGTTTCTCGACCTGCAGATGTTGTCGGACGCCCTCTTACAGTGCTTCCCACGGTGTTGCACCACAAACCTTTGGCTTAGGTTCCTTATTTTGGCTGTACGCAGTGATCTGAATCTTGAGCTGGACGTTGGCGAAACATCGGAAACCCCTCGTAGATTTTTTTTTATTTTTGGTGGCGGAAACTTTTACAAACGTTGCTACATAAACTTTAGGAAATGCACAACACAATGGTATACTTTTTTCTCTCAAAATGATTATTTATTGTATAAAAACATTGTCAATCTTAATTTAATTCATTTGTCTCTCCTTTATTTCCGTTATTAAAAACAAAATCTAATCTATTGCTATGGTTACCAAGGCACCGGAAATTGGTTTCGATCAAATTAAATTCATTATGGAAATGAATTTGATTACAAATTAAATTTGCAAATTTCTTATAACTAAAATATTGTACAATTCTTAATTTTAAAAGGTCTCTTTGCGCTACAAACACGTTTTATTAGTTACTCTGCTCAGTTTCACTCGCCTTAATTTAACTGATTATTTTATAGAGTTTATTTCTTAATAATTGCTTTTTCATATCCTTCTGTCTGCTTTTCACTTGCTTTTCCATGTCCATCTGTCTGCTTTTCACTTGGTTTTTTATGTCTTGCTGCCTGTCTTCTTATTTGCTCTTTGAAACGTATTATTATTTTCTTCTGGCTTCCTATACTTACCTTTTTTAGATTGCTCACAATTTCCCTACTTAGCTATATTGAAATCTACGCTTCATTGACATGCACATCGCAAACCTTTTTGTGACTATTCATTTCTTTCGGCTCGGCCATTCATTCTGCACAAACCTATTATTTAATTAATTTGAATGTCAACTTCAACTCTGTGAAAAACAAGCTTTGCCCTTTGCTTTCTTTACTCAATTCAATTATTAATACTGGCATCTTTTTTCCAATGCATTTACTGAAATTGAAGCTTAGTATTGCAGTTACATAAAACACCCCAACTCTGTGCTTATTGACTTGTTTCTTAAGTTGTACTGCAAGCAGAATCGGGTCGTGGGCCTAAGACCATCACAATATGAAGTTTCAACGCCATACCTCTTTTCGTTTTTGAAATATTCTGTTCGCGAACACACATAGACACACACAGACTGACAGACAGACCAATGAGCAAACACATGTTTTTTGGGTTCAGGGGACTCTAAAACGTGAAGATCTGTTGAAAACTCAATTTCGAATTGTTGGGGTGAATCCAGTGTGTTATTTACTGAATGGTTAGTTGTACGTGAAAAATCTTTATTATCTTTTTTGTAGAGAATTTCCCAGCCTTCATTTTTTGAATAACTAAAAAGTCATACGACCCATAGAAAGCGAGATATTTGCGAAAAACTTATTTCTGTGACCTTTGACCTTGAATAACTCAAAACGCAAGCGCGATATCGAAGGGGACTTTTGAGACATTATTTGTAATGTCAAAATAAAGGTGCATGCAAAATTTCAGCTCACTTGGAATTTTTCGGCAGATGCTGCGGTTTTCCGTCTAACGTAACTGGACTAATTGTGATTTAGATAGAATGCAGTGTAATCTTTATAGCAGCCTTCTGTCGCTAGATGGACAAACATATTCTTCGATGCGATGTGTTCGTAAAATAGTACTACCTATCGGCACAAAACTGATGGGGAAGGTGGATATTGGCAGGGAGGTCACGACGACACATCAGTGGCATCTCCTACTGCCTCAGAAGGAAACAAATTTAAATTCAAGTTATACCATTTCGAAACAACGAAGTAAGCCAATGAAATGGAGCTTGTGCCATAATATTTTACTTAAAGTGAGGTGTCTGACGACGCGACGTATCAAAGTAGTTCGCTTTAGAAGTGCATTTATTATCCAATTACAGAAACGATACCTCAGTCTAAACAGATGTTTTCAGGTCGAAATATATGTACAGTGAGAAAATATATCTACAATTTTAATAGACGTACTAAAAGAAACGCGACATCGACATTTTATTAAACGTCGGCTAACAAAATTCCTTTTAAAGAAAACTAGCCCGAGGGCAAGAGCAAAGATCCCCGGCTCAGTTCCTTTACTTAAAAAGCTTGGCTTGCTTTGGAAGCGTTTCTAACGAATATTATCTGAAGAGATATTAAATTACACCGAGATTATTATTTCTCGTATTATAATTGATTCGACCCTTTAGTTATATTCCTCGTTATATTCAAATTACAACAGCTAGTTTTGCTTCAAACTTAATAGATCCCCGTTTACAGATCAAAAATGCATTTTAACGTCCCAACGTTTAAAGCATGATTAATGACCCGAACAAAGAGTTATCTGACAGAATTAATGGGTTCTATGAATGCTACTGCACTGGCTGAAAGGAATTCTATTTTCGACAAAGCGTGCGGTACTTTGGATGTCATAGACCCGCTTTAAGATAAAAACGTCATCTATATTTGATACTCGGGCTATTCACAATCCTCTGCCTCTAACATTAATTCACTGTGGAATCCTAAACGAAATTCAACGTCATATAACATTGACACACGCGTGAGAGAAAATTGGTTGGTATTCGCTCAGGGTTATTTTTTTTATATTAAGTAATTGGCAATTATATTAAGCAACTGAGTTGTAACAGATGCTAGGTAAATATAGTAATGTATAGGAATTGGGATATCATAATTGGCTTGTATGCAGA
Source organism: Agriotes lineatus (assembly GCA_940337035.1). Taxonomy (NCBI): domain Eukaryota; kingdom Metazoa; phylum Arthropoda; class Insecta; order Coleoptera; family Elateridae; genus Agriotes; species Agriotes lineatus. The sequence continues at coordinate 17,277 of CALNHX010007094.1, read as the reverse complement.
TTATTCATAATCCGATATGCCTGTCGAGAGACTTTTGAAAATGGTTGTTTACTGCATATCAATGATAACATATTGCTCCATAAAAAATTGACGAACCGTTTAACAAGAAACTGTACAAAAGTTGTTCCCATAATATAGTCTGAAAACATATGCATAAAAATGCATATCATACAAATTTATTTTTAAGGGGCCAGCCATCTCATGTTCCGAAATAACGTCCTTAGCAATAGTTTTTCTTTAGATGAACAAAAAAAGCGAACAAAAGGAATATTTATGCTTCATTAAATCTTTTCAAGATACAAATTTCTTTATTTTGAATGGTGTCAGTATAGAACTTCACTGGTAAAGAATTTCCTTGCAACAGAGGCTTAGGTGAAAATAATGGTAGAATCATCCACAAGATCTACTATAGCGCCATTGGAATAACGCAACATGATTTTATGAATACTTTAAAGATATCAGTAAGACAGTGGAGGTGGCTTAGAGTTACGTGCCTCTTGTTCTAGGACAGAAAATCAGGTTGGAGGCCGGATTATCTGGTTCAAGTCCCAGTCACTCTAACGGCCTTCACTGTATTCCGCAATTAGACTTTGGTAACCGCGTGGTTTTAATGCCTAGATCTCCTCAAAGAGGAAACACCGATGTCCCTACGGTGGAAATGTTCACAACAAAACTGATAGTAATATCAGTGAATAACTAAAACGACTGGAAGGAGAAATCTATAGGAGTTAAAGACATCATAACTATGATAAATCGATAGTGCTGTAGCCAAGCCAAAGAAGGAAAAATAAGTTCAAACAATAGTTTAATATTTGTTTAGTATAATATCAACTGCTAGACTATTTAGAAGATGAAGCTGTATTGGTGGCTATTCGCACTGAACATCGATGCAACTGACGAAGAAATCATCTACCCATATTATTAAATGAATATTGGGTATAAATGAATTTCATTCTAGCGACGAAGAACCTTTAGCTAAATTTTAGGGTTCAAATCAAGGCTAAGCAGAGAATTGAAAAAAAAATTATAGATACGTAAGATATGACCAAGAAATGAGAGCTGTTGACAATAAAAATAACTCCTTGTTATATTAGGCTGAAGAAAATGATAGTGGCCAATGTTTTATTATCTCTTAATATCACGAATGGCAATGCTTGGTTGCACCTGTAAAAATTACATTCCACTAATGAAAAGGTAGTCGATTTATTAACAGACGTATCAACAATACCCTGTACCTATGCCACTACACCGAAACTACTTAGGCGGATCACCACACTATTACTAAAAACATTAGGGAGAACTAAGAAAAAAAACAATCACAACACCATTTAATAAAACAGAAAATATTATCCCATCAAGAAACGAAGATGTGCAGACAGAAGGAACTGGTCTTACCAGTAACTTGCAAAGCGATCAAGGAAAGTAAAAATACAGAGTAGGTAAAGCAGAAATAGAAACTGTGACTTCCAAGGACAAGTCATGATCATCATCACCTTCCACCACGAATTATACTGTTCCATCCCCATTTCATGTCGATCTTCTATTTCATTCTTGTAAACGCGAACAAAATCACCTTATGAGATGTCTTCAAATTTTCATGTTTCAGGGTCCCTAGGTGACGAAAAACAGGTTTTCTCAATTCCGACTGTCTGTCCGTCTGTCTGCCTATTGCCGGTATAAATAAAAAAGAATTGTTAGAGGAAGATATTTTGCATGCGGATTATATGCTTCCCAGGCATGAAACCGAAAAAATTTAGATAAAATATATACAAGGTGAGTCCCAAAAAATTTAATTCTACCTATCTTTGCTTTAACTTAAGAAATATTACTTATATGAAAGAAATATTTTGTACATAATTCAGCCTTTGTCCTTGACGAAAATGGGAAAGATACACGCATTCGCAGGCTCGTTCGCAGGGCTGACGTTGGAATTCCATCGCCGGTAATGTTTTTTTATTTGAAAATTGATGTAATTTGCATGACCAACTGTTTCCCTTTATTGTTTAAGTATTATTACGAACGTGAAAATATTTTTACTCCTATTTTTTAAATTGTACAGAGTAAAGCTCTTTACAGATTTTTTTCTTGTTTTGTTCATATTTTTTCTCCCTTTTGATTTGTACTAAAATATTAATTGCAAGACGGTGAAAATAAATATAGCAACTAGTATTGAGTAATGAATAAGTATGGCAAGAGCACAATTTGAAGTATTTGTCCTATCCAGGGTACGGATAGATCGTTGTTCCCTCTCACTGTAAAGCATTTTAGAGTGAGAGGGGACAACGATCAAGGTACGGACAGAGAATTGTCCCCTCTCCTTTCAAGGTACTTTAGAGTGAGAAGAAACAACGATCTGTCTGTACCCTGGAAAGAACAAATACGTCAAATTGACATCAAGCCACCCTACACTAATGTCACAAAAACAGATTAGAACTAAGCATCGTAATCTGGAGCAAGTAATAGACTTACTGTAAATTCTTAAATGTGTATAATAGTAGTATTGCAGTTATAAGACGAGTTAAACAAATAGTTATTTATGGTACAAGTGTGTTATAAGGGAAATAAGTTACGAGAAAAAACAGGTACGCCACGAGCACTTTGTGCGAGTCGCTTTGTTTTTAAGAGTGAGTTATGACCGATAACACACGAGTTCCATACATAATTTTATCCAACACCTTCAGAATTTCGTTAAAACGCATCCTTTTTCTGATGACAGTTGTGACATTTTTATTTGACAAATTATTAAAAGTAGTTCAATTAATGGGAAGACTTTGACCCGATCACCATGGCCCATAACGGTTTTGTTTACATTGAAACAATAATCGTGCCGGGGTCGGTAGCTCAGTGATAAGCATCCTGACTACTGATCTAAGGGTCGCGAGTTCGATTTCAGGTCCCGGTGAGGTTTTCAAAAATTAAAAATGCAGATGAAAGCTTCTACAGAATGCCATCATTCGGAAGTGATGTAAAGCCGTGGGTCCCATGTTACTACGATGTGTAGCATGTAAAAAATCCCTTGCTAGGGTTGGGACTCCTTAGTCTCGGCAAAATTCTAAGTAGGACTTTGACCATATGACCAAAACAGTCGGTGTCTAAGGTACCTGGTACTCTGCATGCCTAGACCTTGTCCATTAACAAACAAACAAACAATAATCGTGTTTGGTTTCACAAAAGTGTCAACACGCGAAAACGACTCCGAATACCTAATGGAAGAAAAACTGTTTGTTCCGGCTGGAATTCAAAACGATGCTAAACTAGCATTATCGAAAATAATACCCAAAAAATCGAAAGATATTTATGAAAAAGAATTCGGGCTATTCAAGTCCTGGAGAGAAGAGAAAGGAGTTAGTGGTATAAACGAAGAAATATTGTTGGCGTATTTTGTTGAAATTGGAAAGAAAAATATAGGTTCGTCAATGTGGACAAAATACCCGATGTTGAAAACAACGTTAAAATTTCATAAAAATGTCGACATAGCGATATATGGTAGGCTTATATCTTTCTTAAAAAGTGAGTCAAGAGCACATAAACCAAAGAAAGCCAAGATTTTGGAAAAGGAACATATTGAGCAGTTCCTAAGAAGTGCTCCGGACAGTGAATATCTGATGGAGAAGGTGAGATAGTGCCTATTTGATTTCCGTAAATCCTATTTAAATATATGTTTATAGGTTGCACTAATAATGGGTATTGCGGGGGCATGCCGTTGTAATGAGCTGACAAATTTGAGTGTTGAGCACATCGAAAACAAGGGATCACATCTGTATATTTCCATTCCTGATACAAAAACCAAAAACCTCGAAGTTTCACTGTCATAAACGAGGGATATCCTGTCAGTCCTATTGATCTCTATAGAAACTATGTTTCATTACGACCTGCCAAGGTACCACACCGTAGATTTTTTTTGAATTACAAACATCAAAAATGCACGATTCAACCAGTTGGAATAAACACATTGTCTAAGGTGCCATTCCGAATCGCATCTTACTTGAAACTACCCCATGCAGAGGCTTACACTGGTCACAGTTTGAGACGGTCTTCTGGTACACTGTTGGTTAATGGTGGAGGCGACATAACAGCGCTTAAACGCCACGGTGGATGGAAATCGTCTACTGTGGCAGAGGGGTACATTGAAGAGTCGTTGGGAGAAAAAATTAACACGGCCAGAAAAATTCAAGGAGGTTCTGAGTTCACCACCGCCACTGTTCCAAGTATCGTAGTGAATAGCGCAGAATCACGTAATGAAATTTCCAATAATAATGTAAATTGTTAAATGACTACTATGCAAGTGACATTAATATTAATATTAATAAGTGATAATCTAAAATGTATTATATTGAGTATGTAATATTGTGTTATGGATGTAATATGTTTTGTAATGTGTTCTGAATAAACTGTTAATTTTCAATTGGTTTTTTATGAAGAGTGACTTATGGTTTATAACTCACTAGTGACTTATAGGCCACTTTAAATTCCTAAAATCACCATATTTATGGGCTTAATAAACTCACGGTGTTGGATAAAATAAATATAACTCTATTAGAAACATTTTTTACCAATAGTAGATATCTTTCACATTGTGTTTTTTGTTACTAATTTATGGGAGTGGACCGTTGTTGTCAGTTTCGTTGCTAACAACCCCACTGTGGGGAAATCAACCTTTTTGTGAAGGTTTAGGCACTAAGACCTCACAGTTGCCAAAGCCAGATTGGAGAATGCAATTAAGTCGACAGAAAATAATTATGACGATGGAATTGCTGTGGTGTGAACCTATATTTTCTGGCCTAAAACCAGAAGCACTAGATCGTATACCGCGTCAAATAATCGCAAATGCGAATAAAAGCTTAAACAAAGAAAACTCAATATGCTGATAGCCCAGATTGAAACGAAGTCAATAAAATAGGTAGACAAGAAAGACTAGTGGAACGATTGTACATGTATGCAAAACAAAAGAAGACAGCTAAAAAGAAGAAGCACATTCGCAGTACTGAAAGGGTATTTGGCCCAGCTACAATTAAGCTCAATAATAGTAATTTATAATATTTCCACATACAGCCAATGTTTACATTTGTATATTATATTTACCTGTAGGTAAATTTAGTTAAATTTCGAACTGCCGCCAGTATGTCTGATTTTCCGTCATCTACAAACTGAGGGTCTAAGTATACAGTTCATGTATGCATCGCCGGACGCAATTGTAATGAGCGCGAAAGATATACTAAGTGCAACAAACGTGAGCAAGAGGAGTATCATTAGTAGTGCGAACTTTTAAAGGAACAGATTGTTCCTTCGCGCTGAAAAATTGGACAAACGCCCGAAAATTCCTTTTTGTGCTAGGAGTTGAAATTGCATAGAGGCTTTCAGATATTTGTTCGAGTTAGATTCCTGGGTAATTTTGAGGGTTCTAGGATAATAAGTAGTTGTGAATGCAAGCTGACAGCATTTAGAACCATGAGCTGCAACACTTACCGAGGGAGATCAACGCTGCGGAGAACTTCTGTCTAGGCAAACTAGGTCGCTGCCTAGGGTCCCAACCTTGGAGAGGCCCTCACCCCAAAATTCTACACACTGCAGACACAGGAAACGGAAAATGTCAATTTTTGCGAACAAAATAGGAAATAATTGACCATAGCTAATTTCTAAAAATGTGGCTACGGCTCTGTTAATTTCGTAGGGGGCCTAAGTCTGTATGTCCGGACTTGCATCCATGCCGTCGAGGCTTGAGAAAGTCTGTCTCAAGTGCAGGAACGTGTATTTCTGTACCCGCACGCAAGTAGTAAAGATTAGTGGTCTTCCCGTTTGAAATCTGTGCAATTAGCAGATGGAACCACTTCACGTCCCAAACCAGGAGAAATTTTTGGTCTGAGCTTACAGACATTTTGGATACTTGTGACATCATGCGTTAGCTGTCCACGTGAGTATCTGATTCCTTTTCCAGACTCGGCGAAATGTAGCGCGAAAGTACCGGACCGGTTTTTATACACTTGAAAGTTCGCATAGGAATGACACCATTCTAATTTCTTTCTAATATTGTTTAAATATAACTGTATGACAGTAATAACTATTCTAGTTTGTTTGACTGGTAAATGCGTGTAGAAAATATCAATCACTCCTGGTTTTTATGTTATTAATTAACTCCATTTGGTTTAGCAATGGCTATTTACTTCATTTGCAATTCTCCTTGCTTGCTTGTTTTATTTGGGTGTATTTACAGTCAACAAATGTTTGTATTACAGTTTGTTGCATTGAGCATCCATCACCTCGGTTGGGCAACAAATATAAAAGTTCTCTTGTTGTAAACTGAGCTAGCTAGCTAGCAACAAAAGGGCAAATAATCATAAAAATAAACACAACGATGCCGCTACCAATGGTACTATTACAATACTTAAGAAGAAACGAACATTATTCTAAAAGTTGACCTGCTCAGAACATGCTTTATTTGTTTTCGTAATAAGTGAGTTTCGTTCATACGTAATATAATATGTATGTATGCATTAAAGTAATGGAATGACTAGTATCCTTTATAATTTTCTAGTTTCACAAATGTATAAAACACTCTATTTGCTTTTCTACTTTAGCTGTAGTTCTTCTTCTTGTTCTTTTCTCTATTACGCCAGTGGTTTGACGAATTTCGCAAAATTCTCGGTCCATTAGCGGTCTGTGGTCGTGAACCGGGTAAGTGGCTAGCCTTGCCCATCCAGGTGAATGAAGAGTTCCCTTGTTAGGGGTCAACGTCTAGCAGAGGTGTTATTTAAAATTCCTGTTTGTTACTGAGAATCTAACCCAGACCGCCCACCTGAGATTTCGTAAACCAAAATATAAAGAGTGATTCACGGGAGATGACGAGCACATCGAAGATAGGCAACCCAAAATACCTACAATAGGGTGTTGCAATACCTAAATTAACATTGGGCAGAAGGGAATTACAGATACCTTAAATTCGGTAACGCAGCATTTTAGGGTAAGTATATTGGGTTGCATATTTTCTAAACGCATGCTCATACTCTCCCGCGAATTATGCTATATATGTATAATTTCAACAGTTACGTTCAAATTCAATTACCCGCATTTTTCTCTCTAGGGTTAAAAAAACGTTTAAAAGTGAAGTATCGCTGAAACTCATTTAACGACAGATCCTTTTAACAAACACGAGAGTCACCTAACGCAATTGTAAATAATCCAATTGTCGACGGCGTCGGAACGTCGCAGATTTGTAGAGGTGTCAAAACGTTGGCTGTTTGATGGACATTTTGTAAAATTTATGATGACAAAGTGCATTCATAAATTGTGTTTAGCATTAATCAACCCAGTACTAAGTAGACGTCAAGGTAAGTGGAAATTTTGCGGAGGCGCTTAGTTTTTGCGCGGAAACGTTCGGCGCCAGATAAATTAAATTTGATAACACGCATGTGGATAAAAACAAACACATAGACGAGGTTGTATTAAGCCATTTATACTGCATACGTGACAGCAAGCATCGTTTTATAAGCGATAAAAATCGCTCTCCACTTTGTCGCATGTGTTCATCCTTTGCTATCACGTCGCCCCAACCCCTAACGGTTGAAATATCCCTAGTAAACCGCTCACGCATCGAAGTGGCTGGGACACGTTTACAGAATTTGCAAACCAAATTACTCCATTTGGAAAAAGTTTTATAAGTTTCTGTTTAATAAAGATATTCGGGTGCAACTTTTTAATAAATTAAGGATTGTTCGCCGGCTCTATGCCCAGAAAATTGGCTGAGTGGTGCTAAACTTAAACAAATATCGTTGAAAGAATGGTGCTTGATTTCAACAGCCCTTCAAACTAACGAGTTATTCAGATCAAATTTCGTTTGGTTGGCTGTGCTGCAGTCGTCCACAAAAGCTCAGTTTGCAACACTCGCGCCAAAGTAAATATTTAATCGCCGTTATAGTGCGTCATCAGGGAACCTGAAACTATGTACCACATGATCGAAAACTTTTATCCTCTAGAGGGCTGTGGATTTAAAAAAATTGGTAGTCATGGGTAAAGGTACTTAATAATATAACGCATACGATTTTGAGAAAATCACTTAACTTTACAGAATGTTTAATATTGAACGCAAAATGGTGCTGTGTATGGAAAATGGAGGAAATCACTTTAAACATCTGTAGTTGCTTTTGTTATTAACATTATTATGTGTTTAACAGAAATGTTTGTATTTGTTAAAATAACGTTACTAATATGACGTTAAACTCTCTGAAGTATAAGTTAATGTCAGAACGACTGCCAACATAAATTTAGCAAGGAAAAATTCCACGGCCCAGAGGATAAAAGTTTTCGGTCATATAGTATTGCGAATACGTATGCCGTACGTTAAGCCAAGTGAAATTACTATTGTTTAACTAGTTACTAATAAATAAAATACATGTTCATATATTTTTATGGGACATTAGGCGACTGGCTATTTTTAATTTGCAACCATTTTAGTGACTTTAATTCGTAGCGAAAAAAGAACAGTTTACAAGAATTTCCTTTTGGATTATACGTATAATGAAGTTTTGCTATCTCTAGGTCACTTGTACAGTCGCGGAATTAAAAATCGGGGCGAGTCTTGTAGCGGATTTTTGCAATTTTTGGGTAATGTAAATTGGGCTTTGCGTTTCTAGGTTAGCAATTGACAGTTAAACAATGAGGCATGCTGTAATATACGAGTAATTCTAGTGACTTTGACTAATTTCACCAGGTAACGTGATAAGTAAAGTAAAGTAAGATATACACTGAATCATTTTAAGTGCCCGGATTTTTAATTCCGCGACTGTACATGTTTGTGTGCAGTCTTGTTACACTACCCCATAGGCCAGTCTTGCAGCGACGTTAATTATCTCTCAACGAATGGTCAGAATATGAACTTATATAATGAAAATGTAATAAACAAGTACTGCAAACAAAAATTAGAAGCAAATTTAAATATTCTTTAATGAAGTGTTTTTATGAAAGATTTTACAAGCAACTCCTATAGTAACGTCTTTTATTTTAATACATATTGATTCAGTTTTATTAACGCAACCCTTCTCTTAAGTGGTTGTACAGCAATGGAAACCATCCTTGTACGACTGTGGTTTATCTCCTTTTGCCGTCAGCTAAGTCTAATAAGATGTTTTTTCTACATCCAGTGCTGTTGATGTATAGGTATACGCATTTCTTGGATTTTATAGTTTTTAAAGTGATAGACCCCCTATTATATCGCTCTGTACTGATTCTTGACTACTGTCACAATAGCTTTAGCAAAATTCTACATTTGAAATCAATGAATGGGAATTGCTGAATGATTAGATTAAAATAATTTTATGCTTTAGGGTTTACCCATGCCATTTTTCTTTGATGTCATTTTGTAGTTCACTTTGTGTTATATAAAGAATAACGTCTCAACACAGCTATGTAGCATGATTGTACTATAAAATAATTATCACCAACAATCAATTCCTTTCATTTAAGGAAACTCAATTTAAGTAACTTACGAAATGAAAGCTCCTTTTACATTCCATTTGATCATACTGATTTTTGTAAAATATCTTTTTTACATAATATAACCATTACAAAACTACAATTCTACTCATGTTAACCTTCACAATATATGCAGGGAGACCATAAAAAGTGGAGGGTGAATAATATGTTTAACTTAATAAAACAAATATGAAAAACCAAAAAAAAAAATGCCTTCGTACTAGAGAAAGCGGATAATCGTCCCAATATACAAAATAGAAGAATATGACACTATAAAGAAAGTACATTGCTAAATGCTACCTACATAATACTAACACCATTGGTTCAATCTTGAAACGTGATTGACAAACTACAGCTAAAAATTAATACGAAATCATCAATTGAGTGAAGAAAATCATACAAAACACTATGAACATAATATAGGACTAAATTTACCCCTCACCGCTTGTCAACAGTCCTCTATAGTGTTGCAGTAGAATTACTACATGTGACGAAGGAAAACGTATCAATATTACTTGTCCAATCAGCAGTGCAAGAATCAATTGCTAGCGTAAAATCTATAGAAAGGGAAACTGACACTACAAAATAAATCGACAAAATAATAAATATAATGAATAGAGTGGAATGGACGGGAATAATATAAAACAGGGTAGGGCAACTGATATCAAATGGTGACGAAGTGGCTATAACTACCAGAACAAAAAAAAGATTTTTAGGAGAAAGCTAGTAAATTAACGGAAAAACCCTAGAGCGGTCAAAATCATGATGGTGAGACGAAGCTATGAAAGATTAGCCGACAATGGAAATAAGTACTTGAAAGAAGAAAATAAAAAACCGAAAACTGTAGAAAAGAATAGTAACTATAAAGCAAAAGAAACAAGGAGTATGGCGACTAGCCCATCCCAAAAACTGAATTATGAAATTTTCGCAGAAGTGGATAAATTTCCTCGGAAATATCACCATCACTCTCTATTACAACAATCTCAAAACATTACTGTATTAATGCATGGCAGTGTCATCAACCCATTGATGACAGTTACAGTTACATTCTATCTACTCGCGTATCAAACTGACAGATACTGACATACGTTATGGAACTGAACTATAATGATCTTATTATAGTCCTTGGTAACATAGTGGAATCATTATGGTACTCTAACAAACTCGTTGCTAACTTTACCAACGAGAAACTAATAAAACATACTTGCTATCTTCGTTTTAATATGTTTTTTCATTGTATTTGCAATAACTTTGCTAAGTGTTGCGAGCAACTAGAATTTTGCATTTAGTTTGAATGGTAACTAATAGGTTGTTTATGACAGCTATAAAAGCACCATATATTTAATCTATTTCGGTATTTTAATTTAGTTGCACTGTTATTTTGCAATGATGCTGCTGTGGATATATGTAGGTAAATGAATTATATATAAGTATTTGAATTTTGTTTGTTACCAAAATGGTGTCACCATAAGTTTGCTCGAAATCTTACTGTATTCTTTGTCATATTAATGAGTATGTACTTCTTCATTTTATTAAATTACCCATTGCGCTAAAGATTTTTTTTAAGTGATTTTATATATTACCTCAGTAAATTTGCTTTTCTTAAACATAAAACATGTTTACTCAGGTTGGAAATGCATTTATAATTGTAGTAGATATAGAACCACTTTTTCCGTTCAAATTCAATGCCGGCTATGTAGACTTTTTTAATATACGTGTACGTTGACAGTTTACCTAACTACATAATTCCTTATCAGCTTCTTTCACGCATTACATGCTTTAGTTTATTTATCATAAATTTTGTTTTGCAGTAGCATTTTAATTCAACCTTCCATACACAATATTGGTCTAATCAATTTATGAGGATCCCTGGTAATTAGAAGTTTCTTGTTGCAGCTAAGTGATGAACTTCTACAGATGCACGGCAATTCCTTTCGTTATTTGCGTCACACCGCCATTATTAGGTACATGCCAAATGACAACAAGTTATTATTAAAACTTACTATAATGGTCATATCTTCAATTATTTATGATTGAATAAAATTACCTATTGGAACGTATCAAAAATATGTGTACTTCTATACCTCAATGAAAATATAATCTTTGATATTTCACCTACTATCATATTCTTAGTTTCTGTCTAAATTATGACATCTCTTAAATTAATTAACATAATTAAAAATACTAAATTAACTTAAATAATTATTAAAATATAAATTTTCTCAAAATATACATCTTAACTTTTATTCTCAGTCCAAAGATAAGTCTATCTGTCAGTTCCAGTTCCAAACGTAGTAGTTTTTGAAACAGTTTAGAAATGTACAGGTTCCTGTTCACTTCAGCATATTAAAAGTCCACCTGCCAGAGCCTTCTTTTTTATGTCCATTACTGTGTTACCCAACCAAATTCTACCTTAACATTTCCCTTTCTTAATTTTATTGTATCCTAACATTGTTCCTTTCTTGCAGCTCATCGGCCTCTTTGTATACTGGGTATGCTTCTATCTTTTTTGTTTATCAATCAATTTAGACAAAATTTTATACGAAGATAGACATAATTTTTGATTGACAGATAAATATAGTTCAAATAGCGCACTTCCAGTTTCACTGAAAATGACACCAACTTTGAGTTTTTAAATAGATCGCCCTGTATATTTTATATTTTTAAAATCTACGACTCGAATTACATACAACAATTTTGCAAAGTTGTAATTTTTTTTAATTTTATTTTTTACCATAGAAGGGTGACTGGAGAAAATCTGTTCCAAGTTACTCTAACAACCCATAATAATAGCTACTTTATCAATTAAGTCAATAACAAACCTTTAATTAAATAATAAAGCTTGCTAAACATGCTATGAAAAGAATACTTTTTAAATGGCACCTACTAAGGCCATCTTGCCATTAGATAGCAAATTGCATTACCAATTTAACGATATGCATCATAAAAATTATTCATTAATATTTTTGTGTAGAGCCTAAGCAAATTTAGCACCACTGTTGTATGTAATTTGAGTCGAAGATTCCGAAAAACATAAAATATATAGGGTAAAAATCAAAGTTAGTGTCATTTCCGGTGAAAGCGGAAGTCGGCCATTTTAATTACATTTGTGTTTATCCAAAATTGTGTCTAGTATCCTTGTATAAAATTACATCCAAAATCATTCATAACTGGTCTCATTGTCATCCGGTATACCTGAACTGCTTCGTTGACTAAGGAATGTGTTATGAGAATGAACAGAAAATAAAGTGGCGCATCGTCCTTTCCCAATGAAAAGAAATTGTTAATTTAGTCCCATTCTAGTATTAGCTTTATTTTTTAAAATGAAACAAAATAATATTACGATATTGACAGTGCAGTATTATTGAGTTAGTAAATCTCAAATAGGATGGCTCTCCCCATATTTTCATAACAGTATTCAATTAATACTAGTTTCTGAAGCACAAAACAATGACATGCTATTTAGTATTGACTGGTTGTGATAAGTATTATTGATACTTCAGAGCAACTTCGAAAGCAGTTAGAAGGGAAAAGGGGAGCCCTATTAATTAACTCCTTCCGCTCACATTCTTCGGCATTTTTAGTGTTTTTATTACGGTGTTACCTATATGTATAGCAATACCGCGACACCGAAATGTAAGGGCAATAACAAGTATGAGCGAATTAATGTGAAGAAAACTAACCACCACACTTTTAAAACTACTTTTGCATAAAACAGTTCTTCTTTGTTTAAGTAATAAAATATTTTTAAGTAATAGCATACGTTGTACATCAGGGAAAATTAGAACCCTACATTTAATCTCACTTAATTTCAAGAGGTTGATCCTCTTATATTTCCTCTAGTATCTTCCTCGCATTGTTCAACAGACAGGATTATTTATGAACACGCAACTATTTTTACAGTTGCTCATGCTGCTGATGCATAACGAGTTGCTTCTGAAAATGTTTGACCTAAATACTTTCCGTTCTATTTTCAAGAAATGTTGAAAACCACATTTTAATTTTGTATAGAAGCGGTCATACTAATGAACGACATAAAAAGTGTTTAAAAAATTCTCATGTATCACATATGTTTTTCTTGGTTTTCTCATATATTTGAAACTCATCCCAGCATTTTAATGAAACGATAAACAATAACTATTTTTCTTGAAGCTAGGATTGGATACCCCTGCAAACTTATGTAAAAATAATTATTGCTTTCTTGTACCTATATTCTAATTCTATTAGAAACACACCATTTCCTAACTAATGTGCTTCTTTTTAGCTTAATTCTGTTACATCAATTCCTGATAAATTAATTCGTCCACAATAGTGTTTTACCACCCTCTTCACAGAGCTCTAAATTATTAGTCCGAATGGAAATGAAGATGTCTATCAAACCATCCAAATTTTACTCATGAACTACTGATGACACATATATCACACCAAACAAGTAAAAACTACCATCAAAAATAATATTTAGTGTTAACTGTACACATAGCAAATTCAACCGTTAACAATTATAATTAATAACGAACAAACAAAAATGCCAGTTAATGGAATGATATTAGCCCTATTTTAAGCAGCTCTTAAGGCTGTAGGAGTCACAGAAATTATTCGGCGAAAGATCGATTGATATATCTACCCTCTATAGATGAACAGCGTATCGATGGTGGACAGTCGTCAGTTTTGACATTATTGACAGAATTATGACAAAAAAAATAATTTATCCCGTCAACTAAAAAAAAATAGGTTAATTTGTGATTTTGTCGTTATTTGTTACTATTTTGAAAATCTGTTTTAATACACATAACCTTTATAACGGGGTGCAGGACATAAATCAATAGAATTATTTTTCTATTTTTTCGTTAACGTGTAATGAATTTTTTAAAATGGGACTAGCAACTTTTATTCTTAATAATAGATATTCCCATTTTAAAAAATTAATTACTTGTTAACGAAAAAATAGAAAAATAATTCTATTACTTTATGTCCTGCACCCCATTATAAAGTATATGTGTATTTAAACAGATTTTCAAAATAGTAACAAATAACGAGAAAATCACAAATTAATCTATTTTTTTAGTTGAAGAGATAAATTATTTTTTTGTCATAATTCTGTTAATAATGTCAAAACTGACTACTGTCCACCATCGATACGCTGTTCATCTATAGAAGGTAGGTATATAAATCGACCTTTAGCCGAATAATTTCTGTAGCTCCTACAGCCTTAACGAAATTTGACCATACTTCATTGTGAATTTGATGGTGACATAGAAAACATTTGAAAACACTGTTGATACATAACAGTTTTATTAAATAGTTAACATTTACGTTTTAGTTTTAACATTTAAGGTTTCTTAGTGCACACCTAAATACGGATACTGAATTCAAAAGGGAATCTACCACTGCTGCTAGTAGAAAATAACAAACTATGCAGTCCATAATATACTTTTATTCGAAATCAGTAGGTTGCTGACATCAGGAGATTCTTTTTTTTAAATAAACATACCATTGGTTTTTGACTATGCCATATTCTCTTTTGATGCAATTGCACTGTCTCTTGCTTTTTAATACATTCGATAATTGTCAGTCGCTCAAACTTTAATATATTTAATTGTAATTTATACAGGGTGTTAGGAAAATCAGTGCAAATATTTTAACCCGTAATAGAACTAGTCATTCTGAGTAAGTTTTCTTTATAACAATTTTTCGAAATATCATCTTCTTTTTAATATTCCCCCCCCCCCCCCCCTGATTTTGACGAGTCGTTTGATGTATCAGGTGTAGTAGTAAAACATCAAAAATAATGAACGTAAAAGAAAAGGTGCTTTATCAAAGCAAAATAATCCTATCGTAGTTTTTGTGACAAAAAATGCGTTACGTGGTTCATCGTGTCAGTTTAAAGCCTACCACGTCGGCTATCACACGTGTCGTTGGAAATTTCGAGTTGTTGAGTGTGCTGAGTGCCAAAATGGTGAATTATACCATTTCTGAGTTAACAGACATGGTGGTCTTGTACGGTGAAGCATTGGGAAATGCAATGGAAGCACGACGATTGTACAATGCGAAGTTTCCTGGGCGTCGTCTTCCAAATGCACGTACTTTTACGGCAGCTGTGCAACATTTACGGGATTTTGGCGAATTTAACCCAAAGAGCTAGAGATATTCTGGAAGTAGAGCCCCAAATTTTGGACGTTGTTGCTGAAGAACCTAGTCTCAGTATTCGTAGACGAGCTCTCCGGATGGACATTTACTGTATGGAGGACGCTTCACGAGCAAGGATTACATCCTTACCACATTCAACGCGTTCAAGCTTTAGAACCTGGAGATCCAGCGCGAAGATTGGTATTTTGTCGTTGGTTAAGAGACAAAATTCAAAATCATCCGGAGTTTCTTAACGACCTCTTATTTACCGACGAAGCTGGGTTCACGCGTGATGGGATCTTTAACATCCACAATACGCATGTTTGGTCAGATGAAAATCCCCATGCAATTTTTTCGAGACGTTTTCAACGAAAATTTTCTATTAATGTGTGGGATGGTCTACTTGGGAATCAATTAATTGGGCCGTACATTTTACCTAATCGCCTAAATGGTGCCGCATATCTACATTTCCTGGAAAATGTATTTAATGACCTTTTGGACGATGTACCCCTAGCGAGAAGAAGAGACATGTGGTTCTTACTCGACGGGGCTCCACCACATTACGCTGGAGTCGTTACCAATTGGTTAAACAATAACTTCCCAGAAAGATGGATTGGCAGAAATGGATCAGTATTATGGCCACCTCGTTCACCGGACTTAAATTCTTGTGATTTTTTGTGGGGACACATGAAACAGTTGGTGTATGCAACACCAGTTAATACAATTGACGAACTGACGGAACGTGTAAATGTTGTAGCTGACATAATTCGCAAAAATCCGGAAATGATTTCAAGAGCACAAGTTTCGGTGGCACGACGAATTCAAGCTTGCATTGACAACGAAGGGCATCATTTTGAGCATTTGCTGTAAAGTGAGTAAGTACATTATTAAATCACACCCACAAATCATTTTTTCTTTCATAAACGCTTCTCGCCATAGGGTTAATTGTAAGATAAAAGTGTAATATCTGTTCTTATTAGCTTAAAAATGTAAACATAAATGATTAATTATTGTTATTTATTACTAACTTAACGCAATTTTGGATTATTGATGGTTATTATTGAGGTAGGTTAGTAACCAGATGTTCCGTAATGTCTTTATCAGCACATATGCAGTTTTATTTAACACAGATTTTTTGTTGCTTGTAGCATTGAATTAAAATCTTACTCCATAGGCGAGTATACATTTTTAAGGTAAAACTGTTTTGAATTTTAACTCAGTTTTGAGAGCGTTTTTGAAAAAACGATAAATGGAAAAGTTGTTCAGTTTAGCGCGTTCTATTACGGGTTAAAATATTTGCACTAATTTCCATAACACCCTGTATATCGGCATGCGCTTATTCTTGATATAAACAATTTTTATTTAATATTATATTTCAGCACCCCAAGGAACTGTATGCATAAAATAAAAAATATGAGTGTGTTACCATCACCACAGTAGGTCTGGTTTCCGCTAAGTTATTGTCAGGCTTGTGAAAGCAAAACTAAAGCTTCAAAGTTTTATAAAAATTTTAGTAGATTCTGCCGGTGATTGCGTTCCTACATTTCAGTATCGAAGATCAATTACTCGAAACTTGCGAAACTCGCACAACTTTAACACTAAAGCAGAATACCACCTTCCATATGTTTGAGTTATGTGCCAGGTTTCATCTATAAATCAGAAACTAAGTTTGTAAATAGAAATATT